>WYDI02013709.1:0-55625 GCA_009867235.2 Psittacus erithacus
GGTGTCCCTGCCCATGGCAGGGGGGTTGGAACTAGATGATCTTAAGGTCTTTTCCAACCCTAACTATTCTATGATTCCATATACTATGTGAATTCTGAATACCAACATTATGAATTCAAGTTTTCCTTAAATGTGTAGCCCAATTAAGAATAAATACATTGTGTTTTTTTCAGGCTGTTCTTTATGAATCTAAGTGTGATATCAGCTAAATCTGATGAGAAACACAGATGTTCTGAACTTTCAATTAATATCTCAGGTGACTGCTGAACTGCAAACAAATTCATTTGCTGCACCATAACCCCAGTGGAATAAAATCTTCCCTGATAGATATATTATTCAAAGTCAAAACATAACTTTCTAATTTCAGCTGAGGACACTATAAAATGCCTATGACAATGAGCTGAGAATTAATATCTGTTGCAGAGATTCACTTCTGTTTTCTGAATTTTGAGGTTGCTAGGTGATGAAAAATAAGTTGATTGAATCGATAGAAAATGCTTATGGGGAACTATGAAATGTACTGCAGGTACAATTTTTTGAACATGAATTAGCATACGGTTATGAGAACGAAGTCATTTTATAGAATTACAGGGCTGAAGATCTGATAAAAAACTTACTATCAGAAATCATGAGCATGAAAATTATTCCGGAGACACTTAATCATTAGTAAAGAAAAGCAATAAATAACTAATAATAACAGAAAAGGAGAATAATGGAGAAGATGTAAGAAATCAAATAGCCAGACTGCTTTTTAGATCTAGAAAAACTGCAACTGAAACCTGTTTTGACGCAATTAGTGTAAAATGCTGTTAAGAATATGTACTTACACAGGTAAAGGCAAAAGGAAAAGAACACTTCTTTGTCTAAAAAGCTTCATCAGCTACCTAATTAGAGGATCCTTACAATACATCTTGAGAATATAAATACAGTCTCAATGGCAGAGATCAATATAATCCACCAAACTACCATTAACAGAAGCAGAGCACTGTATATTTTCCAGGCATTATAACATGAAACTCCTAAAAGAACCACTATGCTTTGTTTAATTTTTGTTATATAAAAATCCAAATAGCTCAATGCAATGAGCAAGCTGTACTTTTATACTCTGAAGGAGTTAGCAGCAGTGACAGGTACTGCCACCTTTCTAAAGTAATACTGCCTTGGGTATATTGTTTTTGTCTTAAAGGAACACTTCCTTAAAGCAAAGAATCATTATGCAGAGGGATTTTAGCATTAATGAAAATCAAGCCACATGGGACAGCACTGGAGAAAATGGAATATCACAGATGTAGCAATAAGTGAAAATGAAATGCAAAAACCATTTGTAGCAACTTACCTTTAACCTTGGAGACAATTATAGGGACCTCTTCTGAGAACCAGAGGAAAAGAAAGGCCTGAAAACAATGCGCAGATATGAATACTACTTCAGCAAAATCTGCTGGAAAATGCAGTATGTCTACAGGAAACTTCTAACCAGATGCCAGCTATTAAATAACAAGCATTAATAGGACAGAGAATATTGAATCTCAGATACTGTGACATGCAGGATGAATAAGCAGGATTCTCACTCTCCATTTACTGGAGCACTGCAAGAGTGGCAAAGATCATGGGCATGGGTTACCTCCAAAGTTTCTATGAGACATATCTATCCCTTCCACACAGCTCAAGGCCATTTGGCAGCAGTTTCTTGAAGGAAAATCTGGCCTCAGTCTGTACCTTTGCCTTGATAAACACTAGTTGCTTGATTTTTTATGGGGTTTCTTTATGCCACAGCTTAACTTCAGAACAGCACTGGGATGCCTCCCAGGAATATGCTTTTTCCTTTGTTAGCTCTCTCAGCCTTTGGCAGGTTTTTGGGCATCCCACTGGCTACTAGTAAGACCAGACTGAAACAGCTCTTGCATTTCAGCTGTCCTTTTCTTTTGCCTAGCTTCTTCCAGATTATTTGTGTGCACTCTCGAAACAGTTTATACCAACAGGCTTTAAACACTTGCCCATGCAGTCACAGACTAAGTATTTGTTAACCCCGGGGAAATTTCACACCAACACATAAGTGCAGTTCCACTCCACTGGCATTAGTAACATTGAGAATTTAGCACAGTTAGGCTCTTTTTGAGAGTATGGGTCAGGGCGTAAAGCAAACAGGAAGCTATGTGAATGCAGTTTGCATGTTAACAAACCCAGACAAGCAGTCCCAGGGCTGAGATGTTGTGTTCTGTCTCTCCGCAGGACTTCGTAGCCTGGGGCAAGCCCAGTGCTAAACAGCATCTACCTCTTTTCCAGAGAGATTGTAAGGAAGAGCCTGCAGCTTTCTGAAAACCACCAGGTACTCTGTTGAATAAAGTCTATGTAGTAAGAGATGCTTAAGTTAGCTCAGAGTTCCCAACACTGATCTTGCTTCTGGACATCTGGTAATCATGGGGGTTTCCTTGAAAATTCTTATAATCTGAACATGGCTTAGGGCAGGTTAAATCAACTTTCTCACAATGACCAAAACCTGTCACGGAGACAAACAGCAAAGATCCTGACCTATCCAGTACTACTCAGTATAAAGGTAGCAAATTCTGGACTAAATGACCGCTGAATAGTGACATCAAAATTGAGCTGAAATTAAGTTCTGTGCTCACTTAACATAAAGCTTCAGATTATCGCCTGTTTGAAGAAAGCTGCTTTTCTAGCCACTTCTCTACTAGATGTTATTTGAACCATGATCACAAAAGTGAAAAGTTGTTTACATCAGATACCATGTAAGTATTAATTAAGGAAAAATAATGTATGGTCATATGGGAGTTGAAAATGTAGCCACAGATTCATGTTTTCTTTATTATTCATTAGAATTAGGCAAAATTAAATTCCAGGCATCACTATAAAATACTGATATCACTGTTCCTTAACAGGCTATATCATAGTTCGTATAATTTTGTTTATGCTTTAGAAGAGTTACTCTTCCATAAAATTCACTGTTTTAAATAAGAAGTTTTGTATGACATTTTGAGGAGGTCCTCAGCTGGCCTTTGGCATTCAGGAAAGCTAGCACCACTTTCCTAGCACCATGTCCTTTCTCAGGGTGCTGTTCTAAAGGCTGGTAGTAATATCTGCTTCTGCCTGCTTTACAGTTCTGTCTAGTAATTTCATGTCTTCCGAATGGGATAATAAAAAAACCTGATAGCACTAAACTGTTTTTATTTTCTCTCACACAGATGCTTATTTAGTGACAGTTAAAAAAAATTTTCAACCACCTATAGTACACAGAGCTATGTAACTCTGAAAACACCTTTGTCAAGGATCTATAACAGAAAAACAGTGTGCTGCATCAGGGAGATTGTCCAGCCTAACAGCTGTGCTCTCAGCTGTACAGATTTGTACTTCTTTGTATTTGTAAAATACTACTTCGAATATTAGAACCCTAGTTATGGTAAATATATTTAAGATCAGCTCAGTGCTGAAGACAGTGTGTGTACTGGTTTTAATAAAGCCACATCACATTCAAAATATTATCAAAAACCTAAGACGGCCTTTAACTTACAATGCCATGTTACTGTAGTAGTGTGATACTGATGAATTGTGATATGATATTTGGTTAACACATGTAATCAAATAAAACCATATATGTTTAGTTTTGAAAACAAACAAAACATAACGTCATAATTTAATCACCAAAATGAGCAGCACACAAATACTGTATACTTAAAAATACATAAAATAGTTCAGAAGTTACAGGAATTTACTGCTAAACTGTTTTTGATTAGCAATATTGACCTTGCTAGTACTGAAATTTAGAAAACTGATATTTTGCATAGGAAGACTAAAATTCAAGCAGTAGTAACAAAAATGTCAAAGGTTTCTTTTTTAATATGTAAAGGATAAAGATGAATAATATTAGTTTTAAAAGTCTGCAATAATGCTTAAAATTCTACTTTGGAGGAATATTTTTCAATACATTTTAACAGTTCTTCAGTAAGAACTCTTGTCCAGTCTTTCTTCCTAGAGTACACACTTTGTAAGGAACTTAAGTCCCAGATTGTTAACCTATAATTCCAAGTTTGCATCATCTCAAATCTATTCTGTATGTAATTAAACAATTTATATTATATTGAATTTAACAATTATGACATTTTGAAAAAAAAAAAAAGTAAGCTGTCCTCTAATCTAAATGGTTACTAAACACATGAAAAGGATTTTTCTGGAAACAGATCACACCTAATCAGATTATTCTAATCATTACATCATCAAGGTGCCTGGACAACTAAAATGGACGCATTCCAAAGTTGTAATTTTTATAAGTCATAAGTCACTTGTTTTTTAACCTGTGCATCACAATTAAACTCAGACCTTCAAACCAATGTATAATTATAAAATGACTTGAGGTGGTGCCCATTCCTATGTCAGGAAACCTGTAAAAGTTTTGCTGTTGAGTTCAATAGCTGCTAAGACATATGTCTAGTAAAAGTTTAAAATCAAAACTCTGAAAGCAAATCCTGGAATCCCATTTTATAGTTGAAAGTCTTTTACACAAAGGAAATAACTTATAACCTTCCAAACTTATACAGTAAGCCCACAGCAAATCCATAAAAGTATCTATATCTGTCACATGAAACACATCTCATAATATGAAAATGTAATCCAGTGTCCTGAATAACAAAATAGCATCTTTCTTCACTTTTCTACATTTATCCCAAAGTAAATATTATGTATGTTATTTAAGTTAATAGTTTAGACACCAGATGGTCTAGCGTTTCAGTTCAAGGCAACATACAGTTAAACAAAAGCATTATTTTTCCAACTTAAAGCATCAAATCTAATTTCTTATTAATAGTCATGCACTCAGGAATCAGATTCCCTATTTGTAAATATTTTGTTAGTAACTGGACATCCATAGCAGGAACTAAAATTTTGACAGGAATTATCCAGAATGCATTAGCAGCCCTTTTGCTTAATACCTACATTATTTGCTTGCAAAACAATACTAACACTAATTTGGTGTGCACAAACACAACAAACAGCAAGTACTCACCGAATGGTTCACAGGCAACTAATAGGCTGAATATAGTCAACAAAAATATGGTACAAATAACTGTAAATAATAAATATACCTGCAGAAGGCAAAAAGGGATAGCATACAAAGATTGTTATTGGCATGATGCAATATATTTGTGATTTGATTTCTCGACTGAACTTTAAAATATTGGCATTGAAATCAAAATAAAGAGTGGTATAAAAAAACACTTCTAGCCCTGTTGTCACTGCAGTACCATTGATTCTGTCAGTTCTGAGGATACATTTGACACAAATGACTACAGTTAAATCCCCTCACTTACCACAGACTTATCACAAGTTGTCTGTGTTGATGAGCAGGAGCCATACGTATCCACATTCCCAGCTCGCTTCTGGGGCTGACTAAAAGAAGAAAAACTGTCAGATTAGACTCTGAAAGGTCTTCTTTCTCTGGTACTGCAGGAATAAAAGGGGCAAGGCCAGGATATGAGTTAGAACATCCGTATGAGCAATGTTACTCCTAGTTGCTTTAACTCCTGTTACTTTATGTGATCTCCACATGTAGCTTCTAGTCAGGCATAATTCACTACTGCAGTACATACCTCAGTACTTGAACTTAGCAAGGTATTGAAGTTTCTGATCAAGCTAGCAAGTAAACTTCTTATTTTTCAATTTGCTTATTATTAACTGAAAGTGGAAATCAAGGTGTAAGCACAAACTTAACATCTAGAGAATCAGAATATAGCTTTTAATCAAAATCATAGTGAACTAAACCCACAAAATTTATACAATTCCTCACTAAACCAGGTTTTTTCCCAACATAAAGTTGTGAGATTCAGATTTTCAGCCAAAGCAAAGCCAGGAAACCTTTGGGTACCACCATAAACAACTACTTTTGGCCTAGTCACACATCCAAGTCATTAAAAGCAAAACTGACCCGTATCACAATGCAAATATGCATAAATTTTAGATCCCAAATATTACTGTTTATGCGACTATGATGAAAAGTTTTAGTGAAATATCAGATACAGTTTCAGCCTTAAATGTACTAGAATTAATAATTTTAAAAATCAAAGGATTAACAGTCTTCCATCCTGCCCCTCATTAGTGCCAGAACTACAGGTAGGTGAGGATCTTTAAAGTATTTTTCAGTGCTTGCTTTTTTGTTTGTTAGCATTGCTGGGTATTTAAACAGCAGAAAATGTGTTACCTTTACAAACATTTCATAATGTCTCCTAAAAGGACGGTGGAGTTCAACTCGAACTTTCAATTCAATATCCAAGTAAGTCCGACATTAGACAAAAATAACTCACACTCATCTCTTCCTACATACCTTCTGGCAAATACAGCTTCCAGCACCACAGCAAATAGTGCATTTATACCTGTGTGTACACATGTGAAGGCCCTATTCAGGGTTAAATAATACATAACTTGACAATATATTATTTACTTTAGGAAACACAACATGATTGATGCAATCAGACACAATATACTTCAACACATAACAGAGAAGATGAAAATTCAAGAGAAAGAAAAAGATCCACAAAACCCCAAAACAAATCACTTTTGTTCCTGAAACAGAATTATAAGAAAGAGTCAGGCTTTTGTGAAAGAAAACTAGGCACCAAGAAATCAAGAGGTGAAGAAAATACTCATTCCATTTTAGCTTGCTATGTTCAAATGTTTTTCCAGTTTACCTGGTTTCAGTTTCGAATTATTAATTTGAACTAAACCTTTTTTCTGTAGCATATTTTATATTTTCTTCCCATTAAAGCATTAACTGTATTAACACTGTAATCATAAGGGTTTGACCTATTTAGTTAAAAGAATGTCATTTTGTGCATTTCTCTGAGTACTTCTTGCAAGCTAATTATAGGCCTCATCTTTCTGACATTCAAGTTTTCTCTATAGACATGAAAAGCTGGGCCCCAAAACCAGAATCATAAATAACAGAATTATAAAACAAAATCACTGCCCTACACAAGGGTAAAAAATGGAGACCTTTCCTTTTTTTGTCAGTGATTCCTTAATTCTACAACCATAGATCACATTACAACCTCATTTGCCAAAATATCATACATAGAGATGATGCTGAGTTTTTATCTGCTCTGATCCCAGTCTTTTTCATATTGTCTCCTCAAAGCAGCCTCTTCTTTCTGCTCCTATGCCTTCACACAGGTATTACAGGGATTATTTGATACTATAGATACAATTTTGCTTTTTTTTTTCTTTCAATAGGCTTAATTTACCTCTCAGTCTAAAGAGTTCTTTGACCTTCACAGCTTAGCTGTCCACCAAGCTTTGTAAGTGACTTTTAAGTAATTTTATGTTTACTTTGGACTACTAAAGGAATACTAAATAATATTAGACCTATTATTTATCTCTTCAAGATTCTGCTAAAAACACCCCGGTGACAACTACTTTCGAGATACGTCAACCAGCTAGCTCTTCATTCATTTCACACGGGCTGCAAAGATATGAATAGTGCCATTTTCCTATCACAATGTTGAAGGCAACTATATTATATATACAATTACCTTTATCCATCAAAACTGCAAACTTTTATACTGAAAATAAATTTACACTACCAGGCAGATGGCAGATTTTGCATATTGTGCATTGAGGATTTTTTATATTCTTTGGTACTTTATCAGTCTAGGATTATTTTTTTTCCCCATCTTGCTAATTTCTAATGTTATGATGTTTTACTAGAAGCCCTATCAGGTTACCCATATTACAGGAGGTTGCCTTGCTTGCCTTTCCTGAAAAAAGGCCCAACAGCTTTGTGGGGTACCTCAGTCTATTTATTTCAGTAGATATATTAAACCCTGAAAAATTTAAATATATTTTCAACCAATTCTTTTGGGGAAAGGGTGCAGCATTCAGGGTTTACTCTGTATTTAAGCTTATTTTGAGGACTCCTGTCCACTTACTGTCCTTCCCCAAATGGAGAAAGAGAACAGATTTGAACTGCTGTTTAAGAAATGTTGCCCTTGAAAGCACAAGTCACAAGATATTTAACCCTACTAATTTAGAAAGTTGAATCCCTAGGAGATGCTTTCGACTGTCTGCTATTACTAATGGGCTACAGTGCTTCATTGTTGTCAATGACATCACCAGATACATCTACATCGTTTCACAGCTTTCCAAATAGAAAATAAGTTTCTTAGTGAATACTTGTGCCTTTTTTACCTTATTATTAATGGCTCATTATCTCCATCTGGCTTATGACCCAGTAGGATTTATTATGCTCCACATATAGTTAAGAAAAAAACAAACACCTAGCCCATTATTTTATTGATTTCCATTAAGAGCCAGGGATTTCTTTCATGCTATCTCCAACTCTCCTGTCAATCTTCAACAGTTTCAAACTTCTAATTTTTACTGATTGTTATTTTCTTACCTCCTCTTTCCTATTACCATATGACTGTTTCTGATAGCTATTTATTGCCTTCATTTCATTGCTTGTGCTGTTCAGTGAATTGAGCAAACCAAGAAGAAATACGCAGGCTTAGAAAAGGCCACAGAAAAGAGGAATGCCCATGTAAGTGGGAAAAGAACACAAGTCTTGAATTTGAAATTGGTACTTCAGAGGAAAGACTTCACCTTAGTAAAAAGATATCCGACATCTACAAGTGCTAAGTATGATGTAAGAATTAAATATTTTTTACTCTGTTTTATAAAAAGCATTCATCCTGGACTGCAGAGTTGCGACCTAGCAAGCATTTTTAACATTCAGTCACATTCTCTCTCTTCTCTCAAGTGTAAACCCCAGTCCTCATAATAGTTATTACAGGCATTCTCCAGCATACATTTGTAAATAGAAGTCCTAATTAATAATTAATTGATACTCTAGCAGGGTAGCTTACCCTATTCTCTAGTCTGATTTGACCAGTATAGAGAAGACCTCTTCCTGCATTTGTTGTTGAACTGTGCTAGATAACACACTGACTTGTTCAAGATCTAGCACTTGTGAGTTTCCAGCAGCCTTAAATCAGGTAATGATTTCTTTAATAAAGAAGATCTCTTTCTCACTGACAGAAACATGGATTCTAAATTCCATAATGAAGTAAACCAGTTTACAGTATTCTGGTCATGTCAATCACCCCAATCAGTATCTTCGATAATATCATGTGTATAAAATATTTCATACCGCTGACAATTTTCAGTTTTTATTTTTGTTTCAATATTTAGCCTTGATAACAAAGCAGCTTTAGAACTGTCTTTCTTCACAATTTTGTAAGCTTGAGTTTATGCAGGATTCGTTTGTTTAATGTTCTCTAGGATGCTTCTGCTTACCTGTCACTGAGAAAATCAATGCTTTCCTATAAGAACAGGCTGACTTGCTCACTTGGGTGTTTTTCTTGTGAAAACACAGTATCTACCCCAAAACACACACACACCATACATACTACAGTTCACCTCTTGTATTTTCTGCTTTCTGTCTCGTTTATGAAACCATAATGACATCTGCAAAGACCCGTCATATTTTTCACCCATGTAGTTGCCATCAGAACTCACACTGGAAAAGGCTTTTTTAAGTATGTAGTTATTTCATACCTTAGTTATATAGATATCCTATATAAAGTTATGCAAAATAACTTAATACTTTCTGACAAACCTTGTTGTTGTGGTTTCCATTACATGAATGTAGACCGCCTTGTATTTTGTTTTTGAAAATACTTCTTTTTCATTATTTGTAATACAGAATTCTTGACAAGTTCTTGCTTCTATAACATGGTTTAATAACATCCCTTAGTACCCTTCTTCATGCCAAATAGCATTCACAAAATATGTTCCCGGTAACTGTGTTTTGTCCTTCCAAAACAGCTATCTCACTATATGACTCATCAAATACATGATAAAAATGTAACATTCCTAGCTAGATAGAAGACCTCCTACTTCTCTTTAGCAGTTCATTATCAAATCACCAATCTGTCTCGTTTTCTTTGTAGCGTTTCTGGCAGGGATCTCAAACTACGTCATCCCAAGAAAAACTTTATTTTCTCAAATACTGCGGTGATATTTTCATTCCAGATCACTGACCTTCTCCTTCACAATTATCAGATTATATTTAATGCTGCTGCAATCTCTTTTTTCACTTTGAAGTATTTTAAGGACGAGGGCTTCATCAATATGTAGGTTAGTGGTTGAATCCTTACAGACAGGGACATGGAGAGATGAAGTGGGAAGCAGAATAGAAAACACAACCTGTCCAAGGCAGCTTAGTCATTGCACTCTATTACTCATTATCTTCTTCTGCTACCTGCTGCAAAGCCATCTGTTAGTGGAAGGAACTCTACTCTGTTTCTCCAAATTTGCTCAAAATCCCTTGTTTACGACTCTGTTCAAGCAGTTTCTTGGGACTGCTCCTACACATAAAGTTAATTGTCTTCTTACATGCTCACAAGGTCAAATGTTTGCTGACAAGATTAAGAAGTTGCCAGTGTTCTCATTCTTCAATGAATAGAAACATTATCGAACTCCCAAAATAAAACATTAAAAAATTACTGTTTTCCTCCATTTTTCCCCCAGCTCTTGTGATATTTTTCAGTGAACATATTTGATGAAAAAAGAGTTACAAGTACTAGTTACTTCAGCAAATAAATCAGGACATTTTGGGATTTTTAGATACTAACCTCACCCAGACCGCGTAGGGACAGAGGGTGTTCATGTTCAACCTTTACAGTACTGCACATTTTAACTTTGCAGTACATTGACCTAGCCTTCTCTAAATGTTGAAGTAATCGGTTAACTCCTAATCTAGTATTTTTATTTCCTTGAATAATACTGTTTGGTATTTATAAGCCTGCTGGTCAAAAACTAAATAATGCATAATAATTTTTCCCCATAAAACTCAGTGCAGTGAAACATTATTACAATAGCTATAACTTTATATAGTTTTCCTGAGTTTCAGCATTCATGTTTTGTTGTACAAAAGCTTTACTACTCACAGCTATTCTGATTTTTTCCATTGTTTTTACCCTTGAAACTAGCATCTTTAATATTCAGGCTTTAATATCTGCTAGTATAAAGTACCAACTTAATTTATAGTTAAATGCAGTCAATATAGTTAAATGTAGTTAAATACTTTGCTGTGGGCTTATAAACAGAAACACAATACCTATTTGTTTGAGTTGAGGTTTTTTTAATGACATAGAAGAAACAGTATCATTTTCTTATTGAGAGCTTTCCATAAATATTCTTAATAAATAGGTAGATATTTAGGGGAAAAATAGTCAAATTTAATCTGCTTTTATAAGAACATGTATTTGCAGTGAAATTACTGGGAACTGGGAAGAAATAAACATATTAGGTTAAATGTTGTGCTGTAAAACAGACTTTTAACTTCACATTCCAGGTGTCCTAAAATAGGAATTCCAAAGGTAACTGTTGAAATTGATATAATTTTCTTCTGTCCAAACAGTATTTTTGCTTGACAACTTGATTTTATCTGGCACTTTACTGAATTAATTTTATTCAAATTAGCATCCTACAAAAACATTGAATTTACAAACCACTCCTAATGAGGAAACTGTGTTGGATTTTTCCTCCTCATCATCACAAATTGCTCATAGAAAGGTATGTTTACCAATTTTGTCTTTTTGATATAGTTTCTGTGACAAATTGCTTGTTTAATACCTTCTAATGAGAAAATTGCTGTACAAAACCCCAAGTGTCTAAAATCCACCTTGTGCTATTTTTCATACCTGTCTTTGAACTCTGCTGTTCAGCTCCCCAAACCAATCCATCATAAGTGAGAAACTGCAGTATTCCTTCTAAGGAAAATCATGTCTATTCACTTCGTATTTGTCCTACACACTGCTTTTTATAGTATTCATGTGATACACTAGACTCATAAACTGTTGAAGCAACTATTTGAAAAATTTAGTTTCTAGCTAATAATGAGGCATGAATTCATAATAGTGATGATTATAGAAGATCATTTGAATATCCTATATGGGGAACATTTTGATGTAACAACAAAGGTAAAAGAATGGAACAGTAAGCAGTTTCTCATTGTTCTTATTAACTAACCAGAGAGTTTAAACGCATTAAGAGACCATCCTGCAAAATCAGGTGAACACTAAAACCTGGAATATAAATGATATTTACTCAAGAGACAGTTCAGCTGTACATTAAACCACTTCCAGCTGAAAGGTAAGACAGATACAACACTCTAATCATCTGTTTCTACATATGTGCAGAGGTTTGGGTATTCACAGGAGTTTTTGATTCTCATCTGTGTTGACTAGTTTATACACTATGTTTGATTTTCTAAACTTCTGTTGCATTATTCTTTTTAAACACCCTGAAGAAATGCAAGCCCAGGGAAGCTTCCTCAATTTTTTAGCATAGCAGTCTCACTGAAGCCTTTCACTCAGCAAATTTATATCCAGATTCTGCTTGGAGCATACAAAGTCCAACAACTGCTTCAGGTTTACAGTTTCACTTGGCTGCCTTTTGATGAGGGAAAAGTCTACGCCAGTTGTCACTGTTCACTAACATCAGAGGTGAATTTGCTCCTATCTGATAAATCTGACATTTCATTAGATGAAGCTGGTAGATTGATCCACTTTTTAAAACCACGCAGACATTTCCCTGTATCTTCATGTTAGGAAGAGAAACACCTGAATTAAAAAAAAATAATAATAAGTAAGGCATAGGGTTCCAACTATCAGTTTTCATTTAAGAACATTCCAGGGATTATTAAGCAATTTAAAAACTGCAATACTACAAATTCAGATCATCAGAGCTATAATGATTTAGCCAAGATTGACCCAAAGCAGACCATCCAGCAAAATAGTTCAGGTTTTGAACTTGCCATTAAATTCTAAACAGCCACAGCCAAGGATCCATTAGCGCAGCGAACCAAAGGTTGTGATTTGATCCTAAGATCACTATTTCTCTCTTCCCTAGATTGGAGGGCTCACCTTCATTAGAATAAGATTTTCACAGTAACAATAAAAGGAATAAAAAACTATTATCATCTAGTTGGTGACAATTATCCATTCCAAACTTGCTGAAATTTTCCTTTAGTATTAACATTTTCTGTAAATTTCTCCTTCCTTTATCCTCTCTTTAGTTCTGACTCTCTGACCATACAGAAAGTTCTATAAAAAACCTTGTTTTAGACTCCCCTTGCCATTACACATTTTTCCTGCTTTCTCACATCTAAAGTACCTGAACAATTGTCTGTTCCAACTGTCTGAAGCCATTCTTCCTTGAAAAAGAGATTCCATTATTAGGTTTAATGAGCAAGAAGGAAGAAAAAACATTTTTGCTTTTTACTTGCTCCATCTGCACCGTCCTCTTCAGCTGTCTTTGTTTTCACAATTCTGCACTGACTGGTATGTCTGTGTTTTTACTGACAACTTTATTCTCCCCTGTCCCAGGCTCATTCAGTGGCTTGTCCTATTGCATCCTAGGAACAGCGGAGGCCAAGTTGTTCTTAAAACTTTTGACCAAAACCTCCCAAATCTTATTGTGTACCAACTCAGACTTTTTTCTTTTCAGCCTCACATGTGTTCCTTACATCTAAACACCAGCCCAGCATGAAAGAATACCAGTTGTTATCCTCAACTCCTGACAACTGCCTTTGTTTCTTCACCATGTTAACTTTTCTTTCCCAAGCATGAAAATCTTGTACTACATCAGATTGTTCTTGTTGTGGTTTGTTTTTGGGGGTTTTTGTTGGGTTTTTTTTCCCAGACACAGTCTTCATATCCATAGTGTGAAGATATTTTGCAAAGGATTTGTCTCTAACATTGCCTCTTTAAATTCTGAACAAGTGAAAATATTATACAGATGCTATCAGTTGCTCATATCAAAATTGACATGGCTGCATGAATAACAGACAAACAGGCAGAAGCAATTTGTGGGAAACAGGCTAATAAAAGGTTAAAAAGAAATGATAATACAGAGGAAAAAAAGAAAAGGAATAAACTTGCCCTGTATTAATTCATTGTATTAATAGTACTTGGTTTGTATTAATTTTATCCTTTCCTATATGGAATTAAAATATGTATTTATGGTAATCCAGAAGCAGGATTTTTTTTTTCCATGTTTAATGGCTTACATGATGCACCCAAACTCTGCTAAGTAAATTCTGAGTAATTCTGAAGTTTTTGTGATTCTCAAAAGAGAAATCCTTTTTTACCCTGTCACATCACCACCAGCACAAGCTTTTCAATGCAGAGCTTCCTATATGTTTTATCCTAGTACACTTCTGCAGGCATTTTGGGTTCTCAGTGCTGAGAGAAAAGCAAGGTTACCAGCTGTAGCTAGTTCCAGACAGGGTGCCACTTTCTCGGGGATCTGTTTAAATTTAAACTTGAAAGGTACTAAATACTTATGTTCCCCAAGCAGACTGTTATTCCACCTCTTTTCTGCTCCTGGCATTCATTTCTTGTCTTATTTTTACTAAATTATTAGTAGTATGATGAGAGCAATATTTACCCAAGATAGTAAGTGTCTAACCCCAACTTCCAGAAGTAATCTTGCCTCCACCAGCCATAACATGCATTCTCTCTCTCTCATTCTCTAGAGGAGTATAATAGTATGGATAAAATTCTTGATGTGTACACAGATATACTTTATCTAGAAAGATACATTTATATATGTGTATATATACAGCTACATGTACATATATAAATACATTAAATATATATCTCCATACCCACATCTAGGGGATACTGTTCCCTTGGCAGGGAGACTGGAACTAAATGATCTTAAGGTCCTTTCCAACCCAAAGCATTCTGTGATTCTACATATATAAAGTGTAGGTATATAATGCATAAGACTTCCTTTAAGAAGAGCTAAAGAAACTAAAGTTTTAATGTGAATATAAAGGAATTACTAAAATTTCTTACATGCTATGCTGCATTCATGCTATACTGTTCATAGGATCCATCAAACCTGGAATAACTCAACAGGTCAGTATGCTACAGGCAATTATCCAAAGTAGATCAAGGCACTGGCATGGTATGTAAGATCAAAACTCTATTCTGTAAGTACCTTCTGGAATAGAATTTGTGACTTATTGTCCAATTGATTATGGCAGAGGAAATTGCAGGCAATAGTGTTCACATTTCATCAAAATAACCTTAAATTTCATTGAACATCTTTTGGTGTTTATGTATCAATGACAGTAGAAAAGAAAGTACTGATAGTCTCATCTCCAGATATAAGACAATGTCAACTGCCTTCCAAACAACAAAGAGTGTACAGCAATAATAAATACTAAAAGCAGGCAAAAATAATTGTTTTAACTTTGAATGTCAAGCAGTGTTAACATTTCAGTGATGTGTTTTGTCAACATACTTCTACCTGCAGTACTAGGATGCTTAGAAAAGAATTATCACCATCTGGAGTGTTACAGAAGTACAAAGCTGCTATCTGTTGTTTTCACCAAAACTTCAAACGAAATGGTGGCAGCAGAATCCATTTAATCAAATGTATTAGTGAGTTCATATTTTTGGTAGCAGCAGATGGGTGGCAGTCTGGAAGACTTAGCTAGAAAAGGCTCAGGGTAGTTCTGAATATTTTCTTAGCATGTAAGCATATGCTGGAAGTGAGTGAGTTACCACACTATAGCAAGTTACTGCTCATTAGTAGAAGCCGTGGTAACTGATCATGTGCAGATTTAGTCCATTCAGTCTGCAAAGTACCACACACATTAGATGATGGAGTTCATATTGCAACTAGTTTTTAAAGATGTTAAAGCTGGTCCAAAAGAATGGTTCTCATCCTGTAAGCGGTGTAGGCTAAGTGCAGTCTGGTTACCAGGGCTCAGATTTATAGTACAATAAATAACATCAGATATGTTACAATTACTTTTCTGTGTTCATCCATGCACTGTTATTCAGGAAGGCAATGGTTAGCTATCAAAGACCAAAACTATATTCTCTCTGCCACTAAACTGTTGCCTGAACCCTAAAGGTACTTAATTTTTTCTTCCTTAATCCTAAAAATAAGAGTATAGTAAGGATTTTCTAAAGCTTTCAGTATTGTCTTAACAATACTCCCTTTTAAGTAGATAATTGCATTTTTCAAAGAGCTTGCTTTTTACATCCTTCAGTGTAAGACTAGACAGGTGCAAAATAATTACAGTTTGAAAACTGAGGCAGGAACAACTATGCTTATTTTCTAGTAAGGTAATTGACTTTTCAATGTGTATTAATTTATTAATAAAAACATTATAAAAATTTTGAAAGTTTTTATTCCAGAAATTTATGCCAGCACATTTTCTGATTCTGCAGTTCAAAAAATATAGGTCCACCCCTCTTTCCATGGAGTCCCTCTGACTTCCATACTTCCATGTTTCTTTGGTTCAACAATTACCAAAGCCAGAAATCCAACAAAATTCTGCTTGCTATGTTGCATATTCCTACTGCAAAACAATGTACTGCATGAACTTCTGCATGTTGCCACCAGCAGTTCCAAATGCCTTACAGCAAATCTTAAACCTTCAGAGGAGTCTCAGAAATATATTGCAGATTTAGAAACAAGGCCTACCACTGCAAATTATAACTTCAACCTCCTTTCCCCTTTCCTCTTCTTTCCTTTCTCCTCCCTCTTCCCTCCCAACTGCATCGCAAAGATGTCTCTGCTGCTGACATTAATCAGCATTAATGGGTTGTTACGCAGTTCTTTGCAATTTCCACTTATGCTGTAAAAAAGATACCACCCTTCCTTGCAGCTATTAGTAATGGGGTTTTATGATTTGTGTTTGTACCTCTAGGGACTCTAGTACCATCCTGTTCTTGTATTTTGGAGGACTTTATTATGAACTACTGAGATCTGTGGGTCTGCAGGTTTCTAATTTGGCAATGTTAAAACAGCAGTGTGGTTAATTAGGTTATGTTAAATAGTCAGACATTAAGACCAGGTGGTGTTCAAGGACAAAAAAGACTTTACTTCCATATGGAGTCCTTCAGTTTTGTAGCCTGTCTGCAAGTTTCATGGAAACCATTGTCAAGGCTTTGTTAAAGTACACTTTGTAAAAGTGTACTTGGATGCAAAACCAGACTCTGCAGGGCTTTCTGACTATTTTGTCCCTGGTTGATGAAAACACTCAATGGTTTGTCATTTGTTTTTCTTTCTTTTAAAATAATAATTCTTGAAGAATTTGAAATCATTTTAGAAATAAAAATAAAACTCGTTCTAGAGGAGATGTGATCATGGGGAAGAAAAAAGATAGTCTATAAAGTAGCAGCATATGCCATCTTGCTTGATTTGGAGAATTTCTGGTATTTGCAATATTTGCCAGATGAGTATTTAAGGATACTTCTGAACAGGCAGACTTATATAACCTTGTTCAACTACTAGAATCACTCTTATTTACACATAAAGATCATCAAACTTGCAAGATTTTTCTGTGACTGTTTTGTCTATTCTTACGTTCATACCCAAAGATATGGTAATACCTCTGTAGCTTATCAGGAATCTTTGTTGTAAGTAGTTCTTCAGCAAACTAGGATATTCTGATAGAGACATAACTTTTGCAGTAAGGTGCTGATTTTGATGAGCATTTCAGGAAAAAAATTGTTTGTGCTTTCATAAACAGCTGATTGGAGAAAGAGGTCCTTTCTTACACATAGCTGATTGGAGAAAGAGGTCCTTTCTTAGACATAGCTGTATCATTCAGTTTTTCATCTGGAAGTGGAGCTTACACTTGTTAAAAAAAACCAAACCAACTCAAACCTGTCAAGGGCAAACTAAGACCAGGATTTCCATGAAGTACTGCACCATTTCTCTAGATCTCCAAGAGCAGAAAAAAGCTGGTCCTTAGTTGAGAAAAACGGCCGGATTAAAAACAGAGAACCTATGGAGGGAAGGATTGCTTCACTAAAGCTAAAATGGAGTACGGCTTCTGACATGTCAAATTAGGAAACCTCTGAATTGAATCATTAAAATAAAAACTGCTTGAAAGTCAGCAAGTGTTTCATTCGCCAGGGGTACATTAATTTAAAAATTCAATATTACTGACAGTAACAAAAGACAGGACAGAAATCAGTAAGTTTCTTGCAGGAAACACGGAACAACAGCCACAATGAAATGAAAGTAAGAACGAAGATAAATATACACATGCTTCTGTATGAATATCAGAATCCAGAAATAAAAGGAATGGACTAAAAAGACTGGGTTTAAATTAGGCTGTTGCTACATTGGGCATGTACAGAGTTGGAGAAAAATAAATTAAAATCTATGGAATCACTTAATATTGTGGAGTAAAGCACTTAGAAATACTGAAGTAAAGTCCATGAAGAAGTGGTTTTGAAAGATGAAGAAATGAAGAAAGCATGGAGTGAAATAAGGCAATAACTTGAAGCGTACCAGCAAGAACCAGTGCCTGTATGAGTCTGAAGATCAAGAGGTAACTTACAGGAGTGTAGCAGCTGTAATACCAGAATATATACAGTTACTAGGCACCCTCTCTGATAGCAAGAGATTCTGATCATTGCCACATAAATTTGCTACACTTTGAAAGATAGCTTCTCAGAACAACAGGCTGAAGGAAAACACTATTTCCCTTTAGAAATAACCAGAAAGTGCTTATGTTTAAAATCACTTTAGAAAAGGAAAGAATCCACTACACAAAAATTCATTTCCCTTTCTATTTCACTGTAGAGAGGCGAATGAAGCAGCTGGTTGAAATACCTGCCCAAAAGGCTGCAATATTTGCAGCAGCTCAATCATTTAAAGATGTGACGGTGAATGTACATAATAGAGGCATACACTACACAAAAATGGCAACAGGAGAAGTGGGCAGAAGAGAGGAAAGGATGTAGAGGCAAGGCTTGCACCTTTAACAGGAGAGTAAAGAAAGATACTAGAAATACAAGATATTTTTATAAGACATGTCCAACTGAAAGAAACAATAAAGGGCATACCAGGAAACTAAAACTTTAACATGGCAACTCTTAAAGCTTACTAAAAGGAAAACAACCCCTAGCCCTACAAATAAAACTTCTTTTCCAAATACCTTGACCTGTACAGAATTGATAGGTCCACAAATGGTAAAGAAGTGAAAGGAGTACTCTTGGAAAGCAAGGTGAATAAAGATAAAAACAGAAAAAGAAAAAGAATCATTTGGTAGCCATTATTTTAGGGAAGTTGCTATGTAAGTTTTTAGTTAGAATGAATTTGAAAGATTGTTTTAAATTTAAGTATCAATGCTAAAAGTTTGAGAGCAGTAACTGTTTACTATTCTGCATAGTATACGCACAAAGCTAATAGAATTTTCCTTGACCTATTAACTTTTGCGTGGCCTCAGGACCAGAAGAACAGAGAACTGTAAATGCATTGTGACTCTTTTTTATGGTGAGAGGGAAGAGAGTCTATTGAATAGCAATAGACCAGAAAATCTGATTTATTTAGTGGGTAAATTGGAAAAAAACATACAGACAGAGCTATAAGACGTATGGACAAGGATGATACAATGGATGTACAGTCAACATTGCTTTTGAAAGAAAGAAGGCACATCTGTGAAATTTTATTAGCTTTCCCTGAAATCACAGTTGGAGAGTGGAATGAAGGTGACCAGGCTGTTTTTAGGAATAAAGATGTTCAAAAATTGCTTTGATATGATGCCTCCCTAAATCTCCTGGCTAAATTAAATTAACAGAAGCAAAGATCAATTCATGAATTAATAACCAACTCAAAGACAAGGAAAAAAGCTGTGGTGAGTTCAAGTTACCAGTAAGTCCCAGAAGTATCAGCGATGGATGATTTTTTATTTCTTTACTATGTCGTATCTTCCTTAGTAACTTGAAAAGGGATATAAGTAAGAAAAAAATAAAGAAGATGGGAGACATAGTTGTGCCACTTTGTCTCAATTCAGACACACGCAAGAGGTACCCATTTCTTGAACACTGAGTGCAGCGCATGTGTGACAAAATGAGAAGTCCAGAAAAGGGTAACAAGAATAAGCAACGATAAGAAATCATTTGCATATGAGGTGAAATTGCACAAAGCATGGCTCAGGACAAGTTGGTAGGGAACGGGGGGGTGTGTGTGTGTGGATAGTACAATAAATGGGTTTGAAATAAATTATATGGATATGATGTACAGAAAATGGTTATTCACTATTACTTATAATTCTTCAAGGACTAAAATGAAATATATCCGAGAGTCACTTCAGAGTCACTTCCCTAAAAACTGACATGCTTTATGACTAAGGATAGATACTACTGTTTAAATTATGACTGCGATTATCAGATTTAATCTGAAAGATGGAATAGTATCATCTGTTTCAACCAGTTTCAACTGTTGGTTAAACCTGTAAAACCTGAGAGTACGAGACATACCCTGTAATATATTTCTGCACAAGCTTTATACTTTTCTGTTAGTTCTCCATTACTGTTGCAAACTCTTATCATAATTCCATGCTCAAATATAGATATATAGTTAAATAATTTTCCTACAAAACCTGCAAATTTTTCCATAGATTTTGTTTTCCTGTTTGTAATGCATCTTGTATAGATACAAAGAACAGATAAATAGTTATGCAGTATTTGGAGTACTACAATTTGTGACCTTCTTGTTCAATGAACTTGATTAAAAGTTGATGATTGGTGAAAAGTCCGAGATTTTTGAGGTTATAAATTTTTAGTTTATTTTCAGGTCATGTGATTTTTGGAGTCATAACTGAGTTTTTATGAAAATAGTACTTTAAATAGAAATTTAATTCATACTGATCTGAATTTAACAATCTGTAATTATGCATTATAGGTCTATGCATGCACACAAATACGTATTTTACTTGTATACAATTTATTTAACTGTGCAGGTAAGGTTTTTGCCACAGTGTTACCTTAGAAATAACAAGCATCTTGAGTTATCATCAATGGTAGGTAATACATAGATATTTCTAAATCCAGAAGTGTCAGGTATAGCAGTACCTAAGCCTGTTGACACTGAGGCAGTATCGACTCATTACCAAATTGAAAAAACCTAGGCTTCTTGAATTGCTAGTATTATTCTTCTGGTGCCTGGATTTGTCCAACCTTTCTTAGCTTACAAGAGCTGACAAGAACAAAGCCCGATGTGTCATGCATGCTCAGAAAGTGATGGAAACGTATTGTATTTGAAATTTGGTGCTTAAATGGACTCTGGAGTAGAGTTATTTGTCAAGCTTCAGCCCACAAAAACATTATGCAGCTGAGCTATAAACTAGTAAAAACAGAATTTGCAAATCAAGTGCTGACACGAGTCTCAGGCATAATAGGATGAGCACTATCACATATGAATGAGTCTTTCTCTCTTTCACAGTAGCATGTCATGCAATATGCAAATAATTTGGCTTAATGAACAGCTTCATTTAAAAAAAGAGTTCATGTGGTTAAACACTCAGAGACAGTTATTAATGTTTTAATTTTATGGATTGAACTAGGATGCATAAAACTAAATCCAACAAAACCCTAAAAATAATTAAAAAGAAGTCAACTAAATGAAAGTGATCATAAGCTAGTATGCTGCTGCTGGGTTAGGGTTCCTAACTTCAGGAAACCAAAAGGGATATATTGTACAGGGAGTAAATAATAAAATCATTCATATAAAAATACATCTGGATACTCATGTAGTATGTCAAAATAACTTTAGTTAAGCTACATAAAGAAGTTCAAGATGAATTAATAGTGGCTTATAGGTATGAGATATAGGTATACATTAGGTAGAAGGCTTACAGGTATATACTACCTATACATGGTACTGCTTTCAAGGAATGAGTGTAACTCCAGACTGCTGAGAGAGAGGAAAATCTCAGCTAAGAAGCTTTGAATAAAATAGACATATGCAACAACATTGAGGGTCTTGACTCATTATAGAGCTATTTATATACTAGGTCTAAATACACAAAATAATATGGTTTTTAACAATAATTAAAATTTCACCTCTACTGAAAATTCATATTTGAGTATTGTAATAGGATCATGAAAGAATCTGCTATAATATTCACTAGCAGTTTAGTGATACCTTGTTCCAGGTTCTACAGATCTTTCAGGAGGTTTTGATTAAGTTCTATTTCTCACTTCTGTTAATGCAGACCCACATTGTCAATTTGTGTGGGCCTACTTGAAATGACCAGCAATGTGGTTTGCATTTGAGTTACTCTAACAGATTTTTATAGTCATTAAAAAGATGCAGCATGTAGTTGAGGAAGGTTGGATATATCCAATGTTTCTAAAAATGGTCCTTTTTTTAATCTTCTTAGTACCTTTTTAATTTTATAATTGCAAAGAAAAAATATACTGATTCTTTAATATCATACCAGGTTAAAGAGTATATGTATTTTTTTTAAACCTTGTTTATTTTGAAACTCTTTACAGTCTGCTCCACTCTCACAACTTCGAATACGTTGATGAAGCCTCTCCATGCCCAGTAATTGAACATAGTCTTCCAGCTCACAGGCTTTTCTCACTGGTTCTGGTGTGGCAAATTCCTCTAAATGTAAGTGCTACTATCTCTCCCCTACATACGCAAATACTCCTAAGCACCTTCTCTGCAGATGACAGCCATTCTCCTAAAAGGCTAAAACATACGCCTACATTGGAAATGTACAGCCTACAATGCTACCAAAGCTGGCATGCCCAACAGCAACAGGTTCAACTTTTCTGGTGTCAAATCTACAACACACAACATCTGTTTGTCCAGCATTTCCAAAATATCTACAGCCTAGGCTGCCAGACTTCCCCAAAGCCAGTAAATCATTGCCAGAAGTGGTAAGGCAGTAGGTTACCACTCAAATTTAGTCTCTAAAAGCCGCAACTTATTACTCATATCAGTGGAGCTCGCAGGTCTGAGTGAAGCACGTATTTTAGTGTTGACAGTCCTCCAAAAACATTTTACAGACAGTTCTATCTGTTAGCGGTTGGTTTACCTAGATTTATATCTTTACAGAATTCATATGTTTCTTTGCTGGCACAGCAGATCTGCATGTATGTGAGCCCTAGGTCTCTGGAGGAAAAAAGTCCTTTCAGCTGGGGACTGGTATTGGTCATTGCTCAGCATAAACAAATCCCAATGACACAACGCTTGTCAAAAAGAAACATTAATAATGTAGAGGGGCATTGACACCAGCAATTTTTCACTGGCACTGATGAGTTGCTGAAGTTGGGTCTTTCATAAAAAAATATGTTTTATTACAACATGTCTCTTGAGTTTTTCTCAGATTCTTAGCTCAGTTTTCAAGTTGAAAGATAAGAAATCTCTCCCAGACAGACAGAGTTTTGGAGCACTTGGGATGAAGACATGAGGGTTAGAAACTGTATCTCCACTCTGCATTTGGCAGATGAGCTGTCAGCCAGCAGCTGATGAATTCTTTTAGTTTTTTGTGAAAGATAGCATTTAAACCAATCTTCATCTCATTTTGATACGAGATGGAAAATTTTCAACTTCTAAATGAACTGGGAAGATCTACTGAACAAGAAAAACTGCTTCTGAAGAGGATCTGAACCATTCTGAAATAGATAGCTATGTGGCCTTGGACAAGTTATTTAACTTCTCTCCGACTATTTATGCAGAGATAATAGAATTGCCTAGCTTATACTGAGAATCAACTATTGCCTGTGGTATGCTTAGCGAACTTTAAGTACCCTACCATTTCTTGAGAGCTAGAACAAGTTTCATAGCGCCTATGATGTGTGAACACGGACGTTGCAGTCTGTATGGGACAGTTCATTTGTCCAAAGGATTATACTGAGCTTTAAAATTTAATTTTGCATGCAGCAGACTGCAGCATCATTCTTACAGGCAACACTGGGACAATGCAGACAGCAGATTTCAACCTTTACAAAACAGTGTTTCATTGATAAAATGCTCCTCTAAATTTATAAGAAATTACATAAAATTTTAGCTCCATTTTTAGAGAAACAGTTTTTTATCTTCCTAATTCTATGCATATGACTAATCCAGATTACTTAATTGGGTCTACTCATGTACTTAACATTGAACATGTATTTCAGCATTGGTATGATTAGTTTCTTGATGACTATATGGTGGAGTCATGTCCCATTCATCTTATACCAGATGCATTTTGTAAATTGGTTTTATGCTAAGTATTGTATATTATGTTGAAATTGAAAAAATAATTATTACTGTTATAAGCTGGTTGCCATTACTGCTTAGACAGTTGCAGAGCACCTTTTAGGGTTATTATCAACACAAACTGTGGGAGGCTGATCTTCCTGTATAAAACTGACTCATTCTGCTAATAAAAGGGATTTTATTTTAGAACTATCTCTATGAAAGTAGCCATTTACCTCTTGACACCTACCTTATGATAAGATTATTTTTTTAAAAGCAGAATGTGGTCTTTCCAATGACTGACACAATCTGTACACCAGTATATAAAAACATTTTTTGAAGTCCCTAAAATAATCCAGTCACATTTTTCATTGTTTTTCTCTCTTATCCCCTGAATGTTTATTCCAAACCATACTCTAACTCATCTTCTAATAAACCCTGACATGTGTCATATTGTCTAGATTCCTATCATCAGAATTATTGGTATTTTGTCCACATCAACAAAGCTTACCAATTGATACTGAGCACATGACTGCAACTCATTTAAGTCATTATGCCATTTATTAAGAATGTAAAATTATTCTATGCTCAGATGAAAAGAAATCGGTCTTGTAAAAAAAAGTGATACTTTTTCAGTTCTAAAACGGGAGCAATAGTCTGCTGTGCCCAGTTACAATAGCAAAGGAACCATTTATTCCCTGAAATAAAATACCTAGGGAAAGGTAATTGGTAACTGTGCATCATTACACAAATGTGAATTTTTCTAATGTTACCAGAACTGGTATTATACTAAACCATTAGAAAATATTATTCAAAATGCAAAAGATTAAGGCACATGGCAATATCTGCTTTTCTCTGAAAGCAAAGGCATCGACTCCAGCAAAAACACAGGAAGTAATTCTACAGGCTCAACTAGTATGTGATTACTATTTATATGAAGAGGTATGGACTGAAATAACTAACTACCTGATATCCATTAATGTTAACTAGCTCTCTCCATCTTTTTCACTACTATCCCACAATAAGCCCCATAACAGTTCATTATTTGCTTCCTAATTGCCAGGTAGTGGATAGCAAAGACTCTCCAACCTTTTGTCACCTTATTGCTGGTGACTCGGGCACTGCCTAGGAATAGGACATTCTACTTCAAAATGCTGTCCTAACTTAGCCCCAGTTGAGGCTAGAACTGCACTCGGAAGTAGGTCATGGAAGACAGGCAACTTTTCCACATTCTATATACCAAATTGTATCAGAACACAATGGCTCTTCTATTCCATTTAAAATGAAAAGGGTCAAGTTCTCTGCTGCAATGAATAATGACTGAAGTTGAAGGGGGAAAATGCATGCACATACATAAGGTTATCTACAAGTTAAGGTGCTTGTTTTGAAGATAAGAGATGTAACTTGTCAAGTTTTTTCCCTGATTCACATAGCAAGGATTTAACTTTGTCTTCTTAAATGAAAAGCACGGTTAATATTTGAAGGTATTTCTGACAAAATACAATGATGTAAGTTACAAAACATAGGTTTTAGGACATGATATTTGGTTTAGACCTTTAAATAGCCTAGTCAGTAATGAAAAGTATATAAAATAGTATCAACAATAAGTTATTTTCAAATCATACTATACAGCCATTATTTTAAAAGTTTGCTTACAGAACAGCATGACATGGAAGACTGCATCTAACCTAAAAATATACTCCCAAATGTATAAAATGATGTACACAAAGTTTCAGACTTAAGAAATAAATTCCCCTTGAGCAGTACACTGGAGAAGGCACTTCACATGGAAAGAGTGATTCCACTTAACATTCTGATACCCTGCTTACATAGTTATAACCTTTGTCATCTCACTAAATGCTGAGTGGAAGGTTTTAACTTTAATGATACACTAGAATGGGTATCACAGCAGAAATCTTCTTTTCCAGCATGCCCTATTAAAATATTTCTAGTATTGCTATGGAAATCACTTATAACTGCAAGATACTTCACATCATTAAATGCATTGAGTGGCCTGTAATACAAGACCTAGTGAGTGAAATGCTACTCTGTCATTCCAGCATGGATCAGCATGGATCAATACCAGTACTTTTTAATACATTTTAGTCACATTCAAAGTTACTTTTCAAAACCAGTATTTGTGTTCAGAAAAAACTTACCAGTAGCCTGTTCACCCAATAATCACCTGCTTTTTTTCATCTTCAATGTTTCCTATTTGTTCACCAACTGCTGTTTTTTATTATGTGTCACAACCGTCACATTTTCTCTACAGCTTGTCATTACTATTTACAGGGTAACCTAAGACAGAAGATGCTAACCTTTTCATTAAAAAAACATAGGCTAACTAGACAGACACCAAATCAGAATGGCAATTACATATATTCATGCACCAGTAGTCTCAAAAATGAGATCTTTTCCTTTGATACTTGCCATTTCAGAGGAGTTGTTGAAACCTTAAGGATTTTCCTGTGACATTATATGTATTGGCCTATACTACTTCTATTCTTTCCTACATTTCTGGGTATTAACAAAGCAGTGAGATGTAAATTAGTTTGGCAACTTTTCATTCATAAGACAGTTATATCAAGGAGAGAACAAAGTATTTTCCTAATACTTCACTTAATTTCACAAAAATTATGCCAGGATAACAGTGGGCTTATGAAAAAACAATTCAGAGTGCTTTTTTTTTGTGGAAAATGAATAAATATTTAGAAAGAAACTAGGCAAGTGTAGCCCTTTGCAAGTCCTCAGTTGTTACCATACTGAATCAAAATGACAGCTAACAAAGCTGGGGTTGTGGGTTGTGATTTCTTTTTAGTAATCTTGCTGTTGTCCTCACTACTAAGTATTTCTGCTTTTCTCCACATTGTGCTTCTTCCAATTGCAGCCATTAAGGAGAGACTCCTTAATTGCTTCTATAACCCAAAGGATGTATCTTTTACCAGCCAGTCATAGGTTTTCCTTTATGGTTTTGCCAATGTTTAGGGGGATTGGGATAAGGCAAATTCCTAATATAGATCCTGAATGCACAAGTGGAAGGACAGCTTAGAAACTGAATATTAAGCATTCCAAACCAAAGTTTGGACTGTACATAAAGGTTGTAGTTCACCCAGAAGGCTTAGGCCTGTCATTTGACAGATGAAGACATGCCTTCCTATTCTTACATTCTGTTATACTGAAGCTATAATCTGAAGAATAAAGGTGAGGGAACAAAGATGCAGCCATGGATGACTTCAGTGTTTTGCCCTAGAACACCTGCTTATTGGATACTCGAACACAAAATCCAGTTTAGTCACTGTGAAGCTCAGCTAACCTCCACATACATCAGAGTTCCAGGGTTCACATTTCACCACGTCTTTTACCTTATGACTGAGAACCTGGATAACAGACTTTATATTATTAATCCATTACTGCCCATATATGCTGTCCACTGGAGAGCTGCCAAAGGCATGCAGCCACATATATGCTTCTCTTCTACTACTCCCTAAAGAAATCTTGAGTGTAGAAGCCCAGAGATGGATTGCAGACTTACAGGAAGTTGGATACTTATCCTCACTAGGTTCTGAAAACCAGCACACCGTAACGTGTGCTAAAAGCCATAGCAGAAGGATTCTGATTTTGGTGGCAGCAAAGAGGACCTGTCCCTTTTGAGCTCCCTGGGACACATGCAGTGAGAAGTCTCTCTTAGCATGGAATAGTGAAAGAAAATATTAGTTGCCTGTAAAATGGTAATATTTTCTTTGTAGCAAGCAGTTATAGGTTTTAGAATAAAGCATGTAGGAATGTTCTAAAGCATATGCATTTCAAAAATAAGCAAGAGAATTTCTGAAAATGGAGGGTCAAATATTCAGTTGGCATAGTCCTTGTGATTTTGTCAGAGCAATGCCCCTCTACAGCTACAAAGAGTTGTGACAGAGATTACACATAGACTTTTGTAAGGAGCAAAAAAATAGCAAACCTCAGATGAGCTTTGAGTTGGGGAAGAAAGAACGGCTCATCTGAGGGAGCATATAAGTTTTTAGAGAAGAGCTGAAGTTCTATCCACCTGTTTTATTTTGTTTCTTAATATCAGCATGTGCTAGCTTGCTTTGGAATGAAGGCAGCCTCTTCACATGGTGGACTGAAATGTCCACTGAGCCCATGCATCTTTTAAGTTTAAATCAGATTACTTCTGGCTTAAAGTTGAATTAACAATCCGAAATCCTGGTGGGAGAGGCTAGCAAGCTGATATTCCCAGTGAATAAATAGAAGGAATGTAAGCAGTGGGAATGAAGATGGGAAACACTGAAGGATGGTGTAGACAGACAGAAGTCCAACCTAAGCTTGACAGAGGCAGCAAGTCATCCTTGATGCAGAAAGTTTTGAGCGACTTTCAGAGAAAGAGTTTTGAACTCACCTGTCTGTTCCAAGAGCGCCTTTTCTTTTTAGCAATGTGTCCTAAATACTAGATCCTTCTTCCTACGGAAATTCATTCCTATTTTGTACTTGGTATGAACAAGCCATCTCTGTCCCAAAATTATCCCAAATTTCCCTACAAAATTCTGGAATTGTGAAAAGGATGGTTTAAGAAAAGCATCCATGCACATGGATGTCCAAATGGATACAGGAGAAACACAGCTTTTGACAGGTCCCTTTTCAAATCAACTGGACTTAATTCTGCCATTTCCAGGGAGAGCTGCGATGGGACAACTATCTTTACTACCAAATCCCTCTTAAGGCTGATGTACCACCAGAGAAGAGTTGCTTGTTTAAGAACATAAATTAATATCAGAAAGATTAACTTAATTGTTTCAATAATATTTGTAACACTGGTGAAATCTAGAACATGGTGAAATGTGTGGATATTGGTAGGCAATTTGCTGCAAACAGCTATTGTAAAGTTTATCTCCTTGTGCTTTGGCTCACCTGCCATTCTTACTCTCTCCATGTACTGTTGCACTGGAAGCTTTGTCCTTCTTTGCCATCCTGAACAGTTTCAATTCATTCCAGTCCTGTCACAGCTCATTTTTTCCACTGACACATTGCAGATTTCTAGAGAAATCTCTGTATGAGGTAGCTTTTGTCAGACTTCTCTTGAGACTCTCTGAAAATCTCAGCCCCTTGGACTAGTTCCATATTTTGAAAGCTCATGTCTGGCCATGGCCCAAACAGAGCACATTTGTCAGCTCAGCCAGGACATTAAAATTCACATTGTGTCCCATCCCTTACAGCTAGCATTTAAGCCTTGAGAATATCAGAAAGTCGCCTCGGAGCATATGAAAGGATATTATTTCCTCCTTTAAATAGAAAAAATATATCAGAGCAACCAGCATACTCAATGATTAATTTTTAAAAGCAGAACTCTCCAAGTTATATTAAGAGCCCCAACAGCAAATATTGCATATGCACTTGAGAATATTTAATAGCAATTTTAAGTTACATAACTACTAAATTATTTGAAACAGACCTTTCTGCTGTTCTAAGCATACACAGACACGCAGACTCATGAATAATTGCCTCTCCTTTCTGAATGACCTGTCCCTTTTCTTCTGATGCCTGTCTCTGAATTGATTAAGTTTGATGAATGGATGAATACAAATTAATCTCCATTTTTTTGTCTAAGTTAGATTTTATTTCTGAAGTGGGGAAGTCAAAATAGTTTCTACTAGGCATAGCTTGTATGTTGTTCATAAATGTCACACATCTGCCACGAAATTTATACTTGAATTATTTCAAAAAGTTTCCACTATTACTTTTAATTCCTTTTCTTGAACCTCTTTTCAGCTTGTCTATAATGTGTGCTTTTCTTACATGAAAATGCTGTAAAAGCAGTTGTATGACACACTAGGTATTTACAGGACAAGGAAATACCTTGATCCTTAGAAATTTACAGTGTTTAAAATGCAGCATTAACCTCTTTCAGGTAACATACCTCTCTCCAGCCTATTTTCTTTCAAAACCAGATTTCTTTATATGTACACCCTTTTATTTTCTAGAATATTTTAGAAATATTTTAATATTTTCATTTTTTCCCTTTTGAATACTAACAGCCTAGTGAAAGAATTGAAAACATTACCATTAACTTCATCAGAAGTTGATCAACCAGGGTTAAAACCAGGTGTATTTACAACAAGCCTCAGAAAAATGCTGAGATATTGCTTGATATATTACAAGATTGATAAATAAAACTTTCATCATGCCCATCCACACAATTTGATTATTATGCTGGAAAATGGGGCAAATTATTCTGAAAGCTAAAGTTTAAAAGGTACAAGTTGAATTTATTTGTTGTATGTTGATAGTTTACATTCTAAATAAATATGGTACTAGAGACTGATCCAAGAAATAATCAAAAGCTCATAGCCAGGCACACATAGGCACTGGAGTTCATCAGCTTGCATGGCTGAGAAGTCCTAAGGAGCCACATTCCCTTCTCAAGCCTCCCACAGGTTTCTAACATGCTTCATCCCTGCCTACTCCTGAAGCCAGCCTTTTCTGTGGTAGAAGGGAGCTGTGTTCCACTGGACAATGAAACTTAGGTTCCCCACCATGCAGAGGCTTTTGAGACAGAATTCTGCAGCCAAAAGCTCTTGACACTGTGCTTTTGTCTGAAATGTTACACAAATGTATGCAATATGTTTCAGTCTTTCAGGAGAAACACAGCTCTTACTACAGAAGTAACTACCTTGTTTAGATGGCAATGCAAAAGGTAACCAAGGGCACCCAATCATGGCTTCTGATAACAATAAAAAGGTTTTGTTAATATTACTGGAAGCTAGACAGGATCACGAATCATTACAGCACTTGGTAATTAGAGCCCTTCTTTCATTTGACAAGATAATAAAAAATCAGTGATCTGTTAGAGTGTAACAAGAAAGAACAAAATTCATTTTTATGCAAAAACGGATTATGCTACAATGCAACAGTCTTCAACAGGTTTCTTATTTATAGTTTTTTCTCTGAAAGGTGATAGCCGTCACCTTAATATCTTGTCACTTTATGTGATGTAGATTTATCCTCAGAAGACCTCTAAAATATGGAACGAATTAATTCAGTGTTACAAGGTGACAAACTATGGCTGAGGAAGTCAGACAAAGTCTGTGGAAGAATCACAAACAGAATCACTCAACAGAAAAGACAAAAATTCAGTGAAAAGACAAGCTTCAATATGTTCCGCATTATTGAGAACAGAAAAAAAAAAGCTTCACTAAATACTCAACACTAAAAAAATAAAGCACATTTTAACCAAGGAAGATCTTCATAGTGTGTTTCTTACAGCAATCTTGAATATCAGAATGTTCTCAAGTTGGTATATTTTTCCCCACAGTGAAGAAAAACCAAAACTAAGCAAAATAATCAAGCTTCCTTTAAAAATCAAAGCAGCAAGAACAGTCACAGTAGTTTTCAATCTTCAGCCTACAAGTAATAGGTTTTTCCCTTCTCCCCTAGTTTTATTAGAGTGATTCCATTTTCTTGTCAAACTGGATATCCACTTTTGAAAAAGGAGGCTGTATTTGCTTTAGGCTCTATGCAAGGAGAGTAACATCCCACAAGAAACTTCATCATATGGTCAAAGCTGATGACCTACTACAATGATCTTGAGATGAAAATGAAATATCACTCTTGTGAAGTCTTTTGGGACTTTCATTTTTCCTTGAGTATAATAACTCTCTGAATGAGACGGATCCCCTGAGGTATAAGCATATTTTCACTGAGTTCAAAGGACTTACATCAGTTTACACAAGATATAAAAAATAAAGGGGCCTGAATTTGTATTATTGAAAAATGTCTCTTTTTTTCTAACAAATAGCCTTCTTATCAACTGCTTAGCTGCACAAATGTACCTTTAAAAATATCTCTGTGAGTACAAAGCACAAAGATTTTTAAGTCAGGAAGATGTGAAAGTTCTTCAGTTACCAGCCTCCATACCTGAGAAATTAAATCCGCAGATACTCCATTTCATATTTTATCAATGCAATCACAAATGTACTCCAAGAAGTCCTGTCTTTTCATGCATTGTGTTTTAATATAAATAAGAATACTGCACCGCTGTTAGATGCCAGTAAAGCAGCCTGAAGGGCTAGCAGGTAGAATCCATGCTGGCCCACAAAAGAAGGGGAAATGATTAATCAGAGATGAACCCCCAAAACATGAGTCTATGGTGTTGTTCAAAGGATTTTTCACAGTAAAGATAGACTGCTATCAGAGTAAGTTCTTAGTTTCTTTTAAAGAATTTCTATTTGTGGCTTAAGAGGAACCTGAAAGTTCATCATGTGAGAGAAAGCAAACTATTTACCAAACTCCTATGAACCACTACACACTCACTTCTCTTCATAAGCGAACATTTCATGTGCTGGAAACATTAGTTTAGGTGGCTGGCTTGATTTCAATGAGTTAAAACAAAAAAAAGCTATAGAAAGTTACATAGATGGCTTACTTGAATTCCAGAAATGAGCAAACAAAAAATTGCTCTCACTCCATTACGAAAACATCCCTCTTGCTTCTGAAACAGGCCCATTTTTATACAAATAATACAACAAAAACCAAATATGGATGATGTAGCAAGAATAAATTTTTTGTCTTCAACTTTCTGCTTGCCAAATACTGGAGTGGCATTAATCAGTAGATGCTTTTGTCTGGTAACTACATAATGTCCTGGATACTTGTTTGCGGTGGCTGTACAAGCAGGATACTGAAGCCTCTGACCTGTTGACTTGCAACTACATACACACATAACAAGGAAGACAAGTACAGTTGTGCTATAGCTGCATTTCGGGTGAATTTCTAGAATATTTGTAAACAAGTCTATGACAGGCAACCATGGAGCCTTTGGAAACCAGAAATTATAGACCAGTTTAACAACCTCTTTAGCAATAGAGTGAGCAGTGTAATTGCATGTGAATTCTTCAATTCAAACACAAATTAACACATAGACCACATATTTTAGAGAGACAGATGCAAGTGATTTGCTTTCCATTTTGTTTATATCATATTTAAATATAACACAAACTTAAAAAGATAAAGGATGTTGCTGGCTAAGAAACTAGGTGTTGATATATCCGAAATTCCTGAAAACGTAAGTATCAAACAAAAATAAGACCCAAATATGTGAAGAAAAAGTAAAGAAAAAATAAAGGAACTGAAATCTACCAATATTTTGCTTTAGAAGAATCAGAAGTGTCATAAAAGAAGCTTGGAATTGTTGGCTTCCCATCTGCTAGGCAGAAACACAGGGAAGGTCTGGAACCTGCTTACTGGACCTGACATTGTCTCAAAGCTTCACTGTTATCTCCCATAAAGTAAAACTAAGAGAATTACTGATGGTTTTACCAGTGATCCTTCTCTAGCAGTGAAACTGAAGAACTAAATGCTTGCAGCTACCTCGATTTCCTTAGAGTTCATGGATGCAGTGGATGAAGTCAGTTCTGAGATTAGAATATAAATTTTACATTGTATGATTTTAAAAGTACATCTATGAAGGTAATTTATTTTTTGTTAGTGCGCAATGAATTAAAAAGCCCTTTACCCTGGGAAATATCAAACACGCTATCTCAACCCATTATTAATACAACAAAAAAAGATTTCATAACGCTGCTTCTTCAAAACTCCTTCCAGTGAAAAAGTCGATGATGCTCCCAAATTTGCATGCAGAAAAGCAGCTCTAGTAAGCATGTGACCTCTTATAAGTTACATTAACGACAACAGACTGCTACCATTTTCTCAGACAAAACCTTCATCAACTTAGAGACTCAATACAAGAACACTAAATTTGCTTGAGTAATGGGGACAGAACTTGATCATGAGAGCTAAAAAGGGTGCAACTGCAATAAAGGTGGGGTTTGGGTTTTTTTTTCTTAGCTTTCAGAATTTTTGTGAAGGATCTTAAAGAGGGAGGAGCACTGACAAGGTATGTTTCTGCACTAAGTGTTCTTTGTAGCTAGGACAACTCTTTTATAGCTATTTTTAATGCTTCTGTGTACCATAAAAAAAAAACAACAAAAAAAAAAAGGAACTTCCACGCCAATATGTAATTAAATCATGAACCTCACTGTCATAAGAAAGTTCAAATTGTACATACTATCCACAATCAATATAGAACAAGTCTTTCCTGCAGATTGATGTCTGGTTCATATCAAGCTGCTTGTCTGAATATGAAAAGACTAACCTTTAAGACAAGGAAGAGAGAATCAGATATTACAAAATGTTTTTTTAACTGGTGGAATGGCTCTCAGAATGGAAATTGCTTATCAAAAACTAATACAATGCATGAAAGGTAAGATTTCCCAGGAAGAAGTTCCCAGGGAAATAATTATATTTTTTTAGTATTTCTATATTTTTATATCCTTTGGTAAGAGAGAAATACTTTCCTCTTTTCGTTTACACACCAAGAACCTTGGATAAACTTAATTTCAACCCCAGAATAAACCAAAACTGAACACGAGTGATTCCCTCACAGCTTTAGATAGGGTAGTCAGCTGGTGAGTCCTATCAACATGAATGGCTCATCAAGAATTACCCAGGAAACAGCTATATAAAAACTACATGAAAAAAACACCTTCTATAAATAATAATTTATTTTTTTGTCTTTTTTTTTTTTGTTGTTGGTTCATTGCTCTGAAAATAATTGAAGATATTAAGATATGCGTCAATTGATGTAATTAAATTTTGTACTGAAATATCAAACAACAAAGATCATTTTAGCATGCTTGGTTTTGAAACAAAGTGGATTGTGAGCACTTTTTGGGGTTGGGGGTTTTTTGGGGTTGGTTGTTTTGGGCTTTTTTTTTTGTTTTGTTTTTAGGCAGAATATTTAAGTGAAAACTTGAATAAATTGGCTATTAAACCTTTGAGAACAAGGCGACAAGGACAGCAAAGCTGGTTATCTTTGAGAAATGTGACTGAATGAAAAGGAAAACAATCCAAAATACAAACATTTAATTTATTTTACTTTGTAAAGCATCCATTTAAAAACGGTCACAAATCGATGCAATCAAAGATGGCTTTTAAATAATTCTCTTTTCCATGTTCTTCTTGCCTTCATTTAGCTTAATAACTTTAGCAGCATGCTTTTGCTTTTTTAAAACAATTAAAAATAAAAAAGGCAAACAAACTCCATTTCCACTCCCTGTATTTATTTCTGGCATTTCCCCAGAAGCAGACTTTGCAGGCTGAACTTGTACCCATACACATCATGACCATTTTCCTAGTCAGCTAATTATGCCTAAGCACATCTCAATTCTCCTTCCATTATTGAACTCTTGAAACATGCCCTCCCACATATACATAGTCAGAAATCTGCCAGTTCACAGCTGTCTGTAGTATTTCCAAATGCACATGTACTCCTAAGCTCCTTTGGACTGTTTCATGAAACAGAAATTCTTTGGGAGCATAAATTCTTCTCCCTTGCCTTGCTTCCATTTCTGTACCTATGCTGCTTGAGTATCCAGCTTTGATTTTAGAGCTAGCAAAAATCAGACTGAAGTATGTTAAAGCTTGCTGAAGATGACCCTGCTCATTGCAGGGGGGTTGGACTACATGGCCTTTGAAGGTTCTTTACAACCCAAACTATTCTATGATTCTACGTCAAGTTTCAAAGAGATTGAAATGAAGCATGTTACAGCAAGCATGGAGTACTACAGATTGAAAATATCTTAGTAATCAATAATGTAGAAGTACAGAAAAACACCAGCTTCTTCTGACTTGAGAAAAAGCAACTGAAATGTAGTAATAAACAAGAATTTTGAGGTTTCGAATTAGTTTTAAGTTAGAACAGGGTCTAATTAACCATCTGTTTCAGGTTCACCTTCATTCTGGTTCACCTGAACTTTACTTAGATGGTGAACAGCCTGGAAGCAGGTTGTTGCTTCAGACAGCCACAAAGAAGTAATAACGCTCAGCAGCAGCTTTGAGCTTTAATAATGAATTTGTATACCTGTTTCTTTGCTTTTTTTTCATATTTGCAGGAAGAAGTAAGTACAGCGTCCCAAAAAGGACTTTGCTGCTGACTTTGCAACAGCTTAGGAACCAATCGGACCCTTTCTCACAAAAGCTTTGTAGTTCTGCATTTCATATACTGGCCATGGGGATGACCTAAACTGAAGTAATTTCACAACCTATTGCATAATGCAAACAGGCTTATAGAAGATATCCTCTCATAGTAAAATCTTCATTTATATCAGCACCAGAAAATTAGCCCCAGTTCTTGTTACCAATGGTTTTGGTGCATGAGGAGCCAAGGTATTTGCTGTACAACAAACAAGTTACTCTTGCAAATGCATGCTCTAATGAAAGAAAGCTGCTTAAAAAGTCAAAAAGCCAGAATAGGTATTTCATCATCCTTATTGCTTTAGTGAAAAAGAACATATGTACTATCATTCAGCTGCTTATACTCATAAGTCACATATTCAGGTACAGACACAGAGATGGCAAATTATTTCACCTCAGATGAGCAGGTATATCCTCCCAGCAGATAAAGACCCAAGTTCTGGACACAGCCCTAGCTCCTGTTGAATAAAGGGAACAAAATCTGCTCACTTGAAGTTTAAAAGAAAGGATCCTGTGTTGGATGAAACAGTGAAATTAACAAAGGATGATGATTGAGCTGGAACAACCTTCTCAGGATTAACATTTATGAGGCTTTCATTATTTTAGCGAAAAAGAATAAAGGCAAGTAGTCACTGTGAAAGAACATTGTACAAAAACTTTCTCAATGAGATGTGTTCCTGTTGTTGCTGTTTTGTAAAGTGCTTTTAATCTTTTAATCTTCAAAGCTGACAGTTTGCCATATTTCATAATAACAATTTGTTTAAAATGGCCACATAAGTGTATACAACACACTGTGATTTGCTGAACTGTCTGTTGTTGCAAACTGCAACTATTGCATTCAGGTTTGATTTCTAGACATTGGAAGACTGCCAAAACAGACTTTGCACTACTCTGCTGATTTCAGAGTTACTCAGAGTTTAAACTGGTGCATTCAAGAGCAGAATGAGATTATGCAGATAGAAAATCGTGCTTCTTGTAGACAAGAAAAGGCTTGCAAACACTAAATTTATTCGTATCTGAAAAGATATTTGTGCAAGAATTAAATTTTACATCCACAAAGACTACACAACAAGAAAATGAGGAATATGAAATAAAAGAAGCCAACAAATAATTTTAAGTGCACAACACAAAACCATTTTCTTCACAATATATGAGTTGAATAGTTTTACGCATTGCTAACAGAACAATTGATGTAAGTATGTGAAAAGAGCTCAGTTTCAAGACAGGTGTGATATGCATTTCAAGCTAAGAAACAAAGCCTTAGGGAGATACTGCTGCTATTATTTGTCACCAGACTTCTCACTATGAAAACTTCCATTCATGCTTCAAAAGGAAAATATTCTGAAAGTAAGCAGTGCAATTTGATTTTTTTTCACGACTTAAATTCAATTGCTTATATATCTTCCTCTTAAAGAGTAGATTAGCAAGCCAGTTTTGTTCAAATGCATTGAAAACTCTGTTGTTTTATCCCTCTGGTGAGAGCATGCAGTTGGCTGTGAACTTCCATATATATACACGGAGCTTAGGAGTAGTCCGGATATAATTTAGTTAGAACATTTCCTACCTGCAGTAGTGGAGGAACACAGAGTACCAACTGAGCTCAGGCAAATAGTACAACTAACAGGATTTGGCAACAGGATCCAGTGTGAGATCAGTTGGAGCCCTGTTGATTTCACTGGGGTTTGAACCAACTGCAATAAAACTTGTCCTAACTCTTCCGCAAGAGACTAGTTTGCAGCTTGTATCTCAAGAATGCTTACAAGCTCTCACAAATTATGCAAGCTTAAATTTAAGTTCTCTATTGGCAAATTATACACTTAAACTAACCACCTATAAGATACCACAGCAGCAACACCCTCCTTATCTGCTGTGTGATTATTTGTTCAATATGCATTTAGGCAGAGCCAGCTGTTGAAGCCCATAATGTCACAGTGGCACACTCTTCTCTCACAAGAAAGTGGATGAATAAATGTAAAACAGAATTTCATTTCTTAATAAAATACCAAATAACTGTTATCTCTGGTTTTGTTTTGAAAGCAGACTTCTGGTGGGGGAAAAAAAAACCACTTAAATATCTTCTTCTACAGGGCTGAGAGTTTATCAGTGAACTTTCTTAAAGATAACTGCTTAGAAACTGTCACGCAAAGCCATCAGGGCTAATGGTGACAAACATGATTTCAAGTGCTTTCCACACAGAACTAACAGCAGCAGACCAGTATTCAGCAGCAGACAGATTCAGCAACCAGTGCTATTCTTCAAGACACTGCAAATGAGAGCAGGGTGGTCTTCAGAAAAGATAATACTTTCCAAATTCTTTTTCCAAAGAGAACTGTTTGGGATCTGGAGCAGCATTAGTTTTCCAGGAAAAACATGAGTGACTTGATTGAATGGAAATGAAGTTGTTGAGATACCTCACACAAATATACGCATAAATGCATTTACCTTTCAAACTGCTGCTTTTACAGCCAGCAGTTCTTCATGCTGAATGTATGACGAACTGTTTTCATAAGAACAGGTAGCATTAATTAGCAAAATTAGCACTTAACAGCGTTTAAGCTTTAAGCAAGCAGGGAAAATATTTTCTTTCAATAAATGCTTTAGAATAACCAGTGCATATATAAAATATGGAAAGTTGGCTTAGAGGGATTTTTAGTTGGCTTTTCTCTCATTTTCATACATAATTCTGGGACAACAAAAATTGCAGGCATTGCTTTACAAGATGCTACAAGGAGTTTCTTGCTGTACCCAAATGTCAGCACAAAGCAAACAACTGTACAAAGGACTAGGAACTGGTCTTCCAGAATATTTTCTCATACCTGTCCCCCAGTAAAGGTTAAAAGTGCATAGAAGACCTTCAGTTGTGATAAAACAGAACAACCCCAGCACCAGTGTGAGTGATCCTTTGGTCAGTAAGGGCTATGCTAATATTTTCTGAGGCCATATGCAGAACTCAGTTCTTGAATTCATGCTTAGACAGGGGGGCTTAAAAGAAATATTTTGGAATACTTGCTGTATTGTTGACCCAAAACTGACTATTGAAAAAAGTAGAGTACTAAGAAGACAGTTCTCCCTCATTTCATACATAGAATACAAAGGGAGGAATAGATTTTGAGCATCTTGAAAAAGGTTTGAAAAGATAGGGTCTTGAAGATAGGGTGTAACAGTCTACATAACTGCAATCAAACTGGTGTCTAGATATAAAACTACCTGTAGTTTAGCCTGCAATATGCTTTTGCAACAGCAGACAAGATTCCTTATCCATTTACAGTCATACATTCATTAACAATTTTACAATAATACATATAAAATGTTTGAAATAATTTCTTTTTTCTCAGAACACACTAAGGACCACTCAGCAGTATCAAATAAAAAAACATAACATATCCAGTTACATAGAGACATTAACACATGGCACATTTGCTAAGTTTACCTATTACAACAGAGGAGCAGATGAGGTTTTTCTTTCTCAGCTACATCTTGTCCCAAATCCTTGCCTAATCCATGACCACAGCCTAAGAAGGTCCCTAAACTCAGATGGTTTGGACCACTCATACTTAAATACTAAAACAGCCTAAAGACATTTTCATTATACACAGTCACTAGTTATATTTTCACCTAGTCCAAATCAGATAACTGGCATAAATCTCTTCAGATTTTATATGCCACTACATTACAAAGAATCAAAATAGACCTTCAACATCTTCATCGAATCTGTAGATTAATATTAACTGTAACAGGTTTTAAATCATCTCTATGAATAAGGAAACCATCTCATATGTGTAGGGTTAAATGGAGTTCATATTCAATAAGTAAAGGAACAGTTAGGTATTTGAAGGTCCTAACTAATAAGCAAACCCACTTTGAAAACTGCAGCTTTCAAAGCTCATGAGTTTATGAAATGTTAATTAAAGTGATCTGCTGTTAATTTAACATATACCCTAGATACTCAGGTATTGAATTAAGCAGATTTGAGGATATGGAGCTTTTTTTAATTATCACTATTCTTCTAAGGGTATTTGCATTGTTGAATTAGATCTGCTCCATGTGGACAGTGGTTTTAAAAGCAACAGAGCTAGATTTATCTCACTGCTTTAGGCATTGGCTTAATTATCTCTGTTCTGCAGCGCCTGTAATAAAATTCTCAATCAGAGTAGTTTGGGTGGCTTAAATTTGATTTTTTAAAAATTCTTCAAAAAAAACCAAGAAAAAAAGAAAAAAAAGAAGGGTGTCCTTTTAATGACAAAGTACATTTTTTTACATGTGTCACCACATCCTTTTTGGACGTGGAGCAAAATGAGTGGAACTCACAGTTTTCAATTACACACTTACAAAATGTTGAATGGCTGATCCGAAGTATTGCAGTGGGAATTACTGGATGCTGATAAAGTGTGACAACACAATCTCCATCAGCAGGTAGTAAGCACCTGAAGCCTCAACTTCCAAGGAATTACAAGGGGTTTTCTCTCTCTCAACATCTATTTACATTAAAACCCTCTGCAGGAATATGATTTTTCATAACCCCTACCTTAATCACAGTCCAGTCTCAACAGAAGAATATTATTTTTATTGAACATCATAAATTGGTACCACTTTCCATTCAGGTTGTGTTCCTTTTCTCATGTTTATTGTTTTAACTTTTCATTATGTTAAAGATACAATTTATCTTGCCTAAGAACTTGTAAATAAGCCCTTGAAGATAATCACACATGGCAAGAATTTTATACAAACACAGACAGAATGGCCCAGAGAATATGTGCAATAACATTTCAGCAAAACAGAGCTTGCAGGGAAAGAACTATCACAATCCAAAGTGTGTCCTTCAAGGTATTTTAAGCGCATTTAAGTTCCTTTTATTTTACTTGAGGTTACATACCCAATGATAATGATTTCCTAGCACTTTGTCTAGTGTATCATCAGATCCCTTACGTATGTTTTCCACAGTCTAAGCTTTTTACCCTCCGACTGCTTCTCCTTGCATTCTGTTTACATTTTTCTTTTCCCTTCAACAAATTACTCCTTAAGTAAAAGGCACAATCTAAGCTCCCTGGCACTTAACCACTTCCTCTTAAATCCCAGAGCCTCCTCATTGGAAAAAGGACACAACCATCTGGAATTTAAGATTTATATGCCTGATCACATCTTTGGTCCATGAGGTTTTACAGCTTCAGTATAATAATGGTCATAATGCTGCAAAAGACAAAAAAGGAAGAAAACTGCAGGTTCTCTCTTCTGGTTTTTGAGTAGATACGATTTTGGTAGCAATGTTAACACCCTTGGATGCAGACATTCATAATGGATTGAAACTCTTGGAAAAATAGCCTGTCATTTCATTTTTCATGATCTTTCTCTCAGAAATGTAGCTAAAATGAGTTTCATGAAGAGTATATCCAGACTACGTCAATAATTCTTTTCTTCATGGCAAACCCCAAGGAATTGCCTGTCATCCTCAGAGGTGTGACACTGTCACATTGAAACACCAATGTCCAAGGAAAGTAGTACAGAAAGAGTTAGAAAATATTTTGCCTTAATCATTCCCCACTGGCTTACACTAGGTAGTCTCCTTTGTGTCTCTAGGGAACAATGAGATAAAAAACCCCACAAGAAAAGATTTGGATAAAATGCACCACTATCTGCAAGACACATAACACCTCAGACAACATGGATGCCCCTTCAGAGTCCCTACCTATATATTGACAGGAAGATCTACTCACTGTATCTTTCTGAACACATTCTTCATGATTAAAACCAGTACAAAATTATCTTAATTCACTTTCACAATATGTAATGATCCTAGCCAAGGGATTTGTGGCACATGAAGGTTTTTCAGTTTCTCCTACCTTGAAGGGAGAAGGAAAGGGAAAAGGCTTCTCATCTTACACTGCTGAGAGGCCCTCAGCAATGCAAGTGAAGGAACAAACTCATCAGTGGCAACAGGAAATTACTTTGTAGAAGCTCTTTTCTTTTGAGGAAGACAACTGAGCAGCAAGGAGTGATCCTTAATATCTGCTGTCTGGGCAGCAATTCCATGGTACTCACGTAGTCATTTTCAGAAGCTAGCAACCTTGTGACAATATCCCAGGAACAATCAAATTTCTCTTACTGGTACAGCTCACTAGCTTTGCTGTCTGTACATGCTCATTAGCGATAAAGAGATCACTCTTTGACCATACAATAAGAAATCAATTCATTCTTGGTCATACAAGAAATTGACTGAGTTTGTAGACAGACTGAATCAATAGCTATACAAACGTATATTTTCCCAACAGATTCAGGATGTACTACTTAGCAGCTGATACTTATACTTAAAATTTTAAATCTTTCAATATTTTGCATCTCAAGGAAATCTATACTTGAGAAAAAAATAAAGAATGCTACACAATTTACTATAATTGGAACCTTTTTCCTTGTGACTAACAGGTAGCTTGTACAAGACCTATAACCATTTTTTTACTGTATCATTAAAGTTTCAAGCAAAAGAATTTCAGAGAATACTTTTACAATAGCATTTCAATGGACACTAGAAAGAGGCTTGGTAAAAGACCTGTTTTTTATCTCAATTTATGTCAACACCAACTCCTGAATTTACACATTCACTGTCTGAGTGTGGTCCAGAAAAGTCCTGAGAAATTTGTAATGCTGGTGGGTTTCCTGCAAGTAACAGGTTCTTTAATCCTAACTCTAAATTAAACTTGAATTGTATGATTAATCAATTTAGATTGTTATCTTTAAAACAAACACTTAGGAAAACTTCCAGTAATGTTTTTCTTGAACAACTCAGAATAATTGTCTTCACAACATCTTCTCATTATTAATCAGGCTTTACCTTCATTCCTACCTGACAAGAGACAGAAGGACAAAAGGTAAGCCAGTACCCCAAGTATTGACATGTCCTCTGAGAACAGGGCAGATTAATTCTCCTATCCTTTTTATATAGCTACTGTAAATACACTATTTTTCTTCTTCATTTGCTGCACTATAATGGGAAATAACTGAGCTTCCCAAAAAAATCATCAGCCTTCTTATTAAAAGCCTGTATAAGTTCAAAGTTCCTAAATATATGAGTTTAGGTTACTGTCTACCTATACATTAACATTGTTACTCATGTTCAATTTCAGCTGCTGTTATAAAAGCTAACCTGTTACAGATTGCCAGGACTCCTCCAGTACATTTAAATACCAATTAGAGATTCTCACATCCTCTGTAACTTTTATTTGCAGACCAGCTTTAGTGTAATCAGCAAACGTTAGTAAATACACTATCCACTTTCTTCTCTAACTGCCACATTTGCTGCTTGACAGTATAGTAATTTTCTATGTCATCCGGCTTCATATCTGCATGAAGATGAAGCAGAAAAGCTACATTAAGATTACTGTATCTCTTCCCCTGAGTTGTTTTTAGGTTTGGTTTCCCAAACCATACTATTGACCTAGGAAGATTCAAAAGAAGATGTTAGAATAAGATTAGGAGAAGTATGCTAAACCATGGAAATCAGCAATATAAAACCATGTATGTTATATGGGAGACAAGCTGACAATTGACTACTGCAAATACTTCCACTAATCAATTTTTTAAAGTACATTAGAATGGCAAAATATAAAAGTCACAGGCAGACATCTACACATCTTCAGTAAGTGAAAGGGAGACAGCACTAACTTTGACTATACATATATAATAAAGTGTTTTTAATAAACTAATGTAACATACATTATGTTACATATTTTATATACAACAATATAACTAACATTATTAGTGTTACTTCAACCACTGTATACTTGCAAAATAAAGCTTTATTCTACATTCTAGCATTCTCAAAACACACATATACTAACTTGTTAGTCAAATGCTTCAAAAGGCATTCTCAGAGATCACGTCTGACAGTAACTGCAAATCATTTTATGCTAATATCTGTTTACACAGTTCTGACCTGCACTGAACTCAGTATATCTTAACTTCCCAACATATACGCAGTATCTTTTTCTACAAGTCATTAATAACACACCAGTCACCCACCCCTGGGATCTGTGCATAGAACAGGACAAAGTGCAGAAATACATTGTTTAAAGGTGTTCTATGTTTTCTTCATGATTAAATGACCTGGTTCAAACTAAATAAAAGCTACATCAATCGTAACGTATTTCTTCTCTCTATGAATAACGTCAAGTAATTTTTTGGTTTCCTATTGCTTAGCCATTGTATATAGTTTATGACAAGACATCATTTCTTGCAATTTTTATTTTCCCCAAGGTCACTTGGGTCACATTGTTATCTGGAATGAAATGACACAGCTCTGTTGACTACAGCGCACTCATGCTGTCTAAACCCACCCTGAAAGATTCATGAAAATAAAACTTTTAACAGGTATTTTGTCAGATGTCTTTTTTTTTTCCTTTTTTTGGCAACTTTGAAGGAAAGCAGTAGGCCTAATTATCCTTTCAATAAGCAGTGTAGGTTTGATCATCTTGTATTGTTTTCAACCCACTATTACACAATATTTAACATTAATAAACCCCTGACTCTATTTCACATCCATTTCTGGTGAAGTGCAGCAGTCTGCAATTCCCAAAGACTTCCTAAACCCACAATGTACAACAAAAAAAAAAAAATCTCCAAAAGAAACAAAAACTCCTGGACTATTTCATCTACTTTTAGAAACAGTTGCTGTTAATTTACTTACTTGATTGATTTTTCAAGATTTATGACATATCCAAGCATAATTTGCTTATGTTTTCTATTGGAATGTCAAAGGAATACTATCTATGGCCTAATGCATACAGCAAACCTGGGATAAAGCACACTGAAAGGATATGATAAAGTGTTACAGAAAGCACTGCATAAAGATATGAAACAGATGAGCAGAAAGCAATATATTTATATTTCAGATGATTATGAAGCTTATCAAATTTCAAAAGTCAAATTTTGTCACTGTGAAGATATTTTTCAATTTTTTCTCATGAGAGAGGCATTACATGCAGTGAAAATGAAGTGGTTGTACTTTAACTTCCTTTTAGTTGGGAGATGGATATTTTAATTAACAATCTTCCTAGAATTTTAATTCTCCACTTTTTTCAGTGTATGGATATGCTGAGTAAATCTTAATCTATGGAGGTTACCTAAATAAGAGGTGAAAAATGAACATTTTAGTGGGTGAAGTGTGCTAAGCAGTAGTTCCTGTATCTGGCAATAACCCTGTGACTTCAGCTGTGAAGCCTACTCTGCATTCCAATAAATCAGCTCTACATCTCTTCTCATTAACTCATCCTGGAAAGTTCCTTCACATGAAGAGCTGCATTGATTTACAACCCTTTGAGAAGGACCTGAGCTGGAAGCAGATTCTAGCAATTGGGACAGCATTCTTGTAACAGCCATCTGACAAATCAATATACTACTTGACAGTATTAACCGGCAAGGAATATTGGTTGATTGGGTTTGTTTTGGGGTGGGTTTTTTTGTGTGTTTTTTTTCTTTTTTTCCAATTTTTAAATTTTATTCTTTTCAATCATCTATAAAGCAGTGAAAATAAGATAGAAAATCTGTGCTACAAATCTTACCTGTGTTGGTAACCTACACTTCCTTACTTGAGAAAATTTTGTTTTACCTACACAAGCCCATCAGCATTCTACTTTCAATAATTAGCAGTCATAAACTGGAATTATTTGTTAAAATTTCTGGTTAGATTTTGATTTGGTTCACTAAAGATCAAAAACATAACACAAAGAGTTCAGAACTCTTCATTTATATCCTGTACGTGAAACTAAAGATCATTTCTCCTCAATGTCTCATTGAAGCTAAACCTCTTCATATGAACAGTGAACACAAAGCAACAACAAGCAAGAAAAAGAATTCCTGGTATATCCTTGCATTACTTTAAGGCAAATCTGATTTTAAATTCATTGGAGAGAGAACTTCACTCTTGGAATGGTCTGAAGTTTTTCACAGAAAGTGTCAAACAATATAAAAGTTTTTAAGCAGGTTATTTGCTAGTGCAGATTAAGTGAGCTGAATGTCTACATGCTAATGTGTGTATGAAAAATCTAATAACTGCAATGACGTGAAAAAGATGTAGTAAAATGAATTGCAATGTTGCTACTGTTATTGTCACTGGACGATAAGGCAAGAAATCCCTGTCATTTCCATTCTATTCACCTACAGACTTTGGGTCTTCTGCATGGCAGAAGTTCAATACAAGTAAGAAGTTCTTCCCTGTGAGGGTGGTGAGGCACTGGCACAGGTAGCCCAGAGAAGCTGTGGCTGCCCCGTCCCTGGCAGTGTTCGAGCCCAGGTTGCACAGGGCTTGGAGCAACCTGGTCTAGTGGAAGGTGTCCCTCCTCCCTGTGGCAGGGGGTCAGAACTGGATGATCTTTAATGTCCTTTCCAACCCAAATTATTCTATGATTAAATGAAAATGAAAAAGGTGTTTGCAAAGGCTGCAACACACACAGAAAGCTTTTAACAGGACAAAAATCCAAGTGAGCTGATGGAACTCTCAACTGAGGTAACACCACGTGTTCTCTTTCAGACATCTCAATCTCAGATGAACTCAAATGAAGCTGATAATGTTAAGACCCCCTCTTTCATTTATCTCTTGCATCTGCTAAAGAAAAAAAAAAAATCAGTGCAAATATACTGGAAGAAAATTATAAGCAAGGAAAAGAATTAACTAATGAATTGTTAGTCTCACAAGTATTTTTGACCTCAGCAGCTCATACCCAAATTTTCCAGAAGCAAAATTTTCACGCAAACCTGAGTGATTTTACCTTTCAAACACTTGAGCTACTTTTTAGATTAGAACTTGCAACCTTTATCATGTCAGGTTTTCAGAAAATCTTCAAGTCATCCTGAACAAATACTTAATTTGGATAAATAAATCTTTGAAAAATGTCTGCTGTTTCAGGTGAAGGTGTCTCTACCCTATTCCCAATATTAATAGTGGTATAGTACACTTGAATATCTATAGGGAAGACTTTTCTAAACTATAACCACTTTCTCTGAGAACAGGGATGACATTCCAGTGAAGCAAATGGAAATTCTATGACTGTCGTAAAGATCAGGATTTCACTCAAAAATGCACCTTGTCAGCACCTGTATATGTCTTTCCTGTAGTAATCCACATTTTTCCTCTCCCACTTTTGCTAAAATTCCTCTTGCACAAGGTTACTGGAGAAGCCTTCATGTTTCATAACAAAACAAACATCAAAATCAATTCCTGTGGATAAATTTCATGTATAGAGCTGAATTCAGAGGGAGTGATGGAGGAAGTGCTTAGTGTGACACGTCATGTCAGGTAACTAGAATTCTAGTTTTCCTGTAACACGGTTTCATCTTTTGTTGAAGAGCAGGGAAGAACAGTTATTCCAAAACTTTTCAGGAAATGATACACACCTTGAAACCTCCAGGCTATTCTGTGTGAAACCCTGCTAAGATGTTAAACTTTTGTACTTAACTTTCAAAGATAAAAGACCTGTCTGGATCAAAACCTTCAGTTAGTGCTCAAGAATCAGATACTGAACAATACCGGTAAGACATTCTGGTCCTGAATAATGTGGCCTCTTTCAGTTACACTGCTTGGTTTTAAACTTGGGTTTTATCAAGGGCCACAGGATGATTAAGACTGGAAGGAACCTCATCAGGTCATCTCTTACAAAATCCTGCTTAAGGCACAGTAATTTGCAGAAGTAATTTGCTCATACTGGTATCTCTACATAATATACAGCGCACATTACAAAGTCCATTCTGCACTGCTGCCCTGGAATCCTGAAATAATTTTCTCATTACACAGGTGTGCAAAGTTCTATTTGAAAAAGGAATCAAAATTTAAATTCTTCAGTTTTCCTCATTAAAATATTGTATTGCTGGTATTAGCATATTACAAATAATTTAGTAGAATTAATTACATTGCTACTTCAGTTTTAAGAGAGGTATTTTTCCTGTTGTGATATACTTTCTTCTATGGAATGAAAAAGAGGATTTAGTTGGCAATGTACTTTAAAACCCAGAGGGCTTTGCCCTACTCTCAGTATTGTTATATGAGCCAAAATCCTAGTATACCTGGCAAGGTAAGCCAGTTTCATTGCCAAACTGTTGGTATACTGTACTGTATTCATAAAAATATGAACAAATAAATACAGGCAGTGACATGAAGTTTTCTACACAGACAGGAAACAATCAATGTGGCTACCATGAGTGACAGCAACTGTGTGTTTTGACACAGGAAACACTTGTTTTCATAGGAGTGGGGGGCAGGGTAGTAATATCCTGAAGCTTTACAAAATCTACCACACTGTACCCGTCTTTCCTGTGAAAACCAGAGTTTTGCAGCATTCATATTCTTAAGCAAGTGTCAATACATGGCATATTATTTTTTCCATTGAGAACTATAAATGTGCAAGAGAGTCATTTGTAATATCTGACAGTGAAAAAGTAGCTCTTCAATGCATGGCATCATTTATTTTCAGCAGAAGCCATGCTGTGTTCTGATTAGAAAGGAAATTGTAGAGGAATTAATAGGTTCAAGGTAATAAAACCAAAAATCCTGCTCATGCTCTATTGCATTAATCAAATCTCACTTTTTAAGACATAATTCAGGTAATTAGTTGTTACTGGCTACATTCAGTAAAACCACTGTTGTACCATTTATATTAGAAACAAATATACTTTTAATAAATGAGGGCATTTCAAAGCTTGACTAGTGACACTTCTATTAGCAATTGCAAATAATTGAATAGTGATGAATGGAGATGTAGTAAAGACTTCGGGCGTTTTGCCCCTCTTCACAGATTAAACAGTACTCAATTTATGAATCACTGAGGTGGTGAGCCTAAGTCCCTCAATGCCGATGATCATCTAGTTTCCAATACATGTGAACTTTATACAACACCTTAAGCTTATCTACCTGAGTAAACTGCAACCATCATTACAACCAACCATAAGCAAAACCAAAAGTATACTGAACAGAATCTATGATGAATATTCCAGATTTGTTTAAAATCAGGATAATTTTCCAGTGACTGCAGTAAGTTTTGGCTAAGGGCTTTATTTTTTTAAACCTCACATTAAGATGTCATTTTCCTACTTTTCATCTTCTTACCAATTTCTAGAAAAGCAAAAGTTCTAACAAAGACAGAAGCACTTTTAAAAATCCATCTTGTAGAAGTGTTTGTAACTGCCATATAAAACTGCAAAAATTGTCCACAGAGAAGCGGGAATAATTCTTACTCTGTATTGGGTATAGGTAGGAGATCAAACAGAAGAACCACAGATTCCTGGAAGAAAACTCAACTAATTAAACAAGTCTGCAGGAGTGTATGTCCGTCCATACAGAATCAGCTAGCCAAGAGGTTATGGCAGTCAGGGATCCTCTGCTTTATTAGGAGAGATGACATGAAAAAGGCTTTCCTACAGATGTAGTCTAGATCCAGCATCTGGACAGGTATGTTCAGAGGGAAGTACTGTTTAAACATGCAGACTAAATAGAACAGATTACTTAAGAAAGAATCCTATCAATTTAGAAATTATTTGTGCTCAAAATAGGGGATTTGAACAAGAATCCATCACACTGGAGAAGATACCCGCTGGGCCACAGAAATTATATGTGATAATCTGAAGTATAACCTCTCTGTTTCAGTGTGGATTCAGGTTTGATTGAAAACCACCTTCTCAACAACAACAAACAAACATAAAACAAGAAAAAAATCTAAAAGTCTGGGGTTTTGATGACCTACATCACTTGTAAATTTCTGAATATTTTCCTACACATCAACAATCCTAAGGAGGGATAGCAGCTTGAGCTCCCACCATGGAATTCATAGAAAATAGCTGAAAAGATTCATTCACACTGCACATCTTATAACCTTCCCAAGAATACTTGCTTCCTAAGCTTCATTTTTCATTTACAAGAACAGGCGGTCCATATCTGTCTTTCTGAACCAGCAGATGAGAACACGAATACACACTTTGCTTCAACAGCTTTCCTTTCTTTTTTTTTTTTTTAAATTGTTTTTGCTATTTTTTATATCACTGAGCCATTATGATCCATTTTGAACTACCCTGGAACAACATACGTTAAGAGTTACTACAGCATGCACAATTACTTGTCTAGAGGTTGATTCTTACACCTTATACTCTGCAATACCTGTGGTTTTATAGCTTTACACCTTGCAAAGTACACATTACACTCTTTCAGTTCGCCTTTTCCTTCATGAACTCAGTCAAACAAAGCACAATTAGGGTACAAATACTGGGTTAAAGGGTTATGGCTCAGCTTCAGCTGCTTGTGGCTCCTCCCAGAAAGCTACTGCTACAGATTGGATATCACATAGATACACGTTCTCTGCCTGCTCCAGTTCTGTCAAATGGTCCAAGTTTAAAAAACAACAAAGAAACCCAAACCACAGATGGGATGAGAGGGAAGCAGATGCATAGTTAAGCTGTCAGATCCAAAGGATGATAAATTCCGCCTTACAAAGTCAAAGGGTACATAGGAGACAGCAACAAACCACCCAAGGCAGTGATCTAGTGAGCTGCTCAGCTGCAGCCAGAATAACATCTCTGACCATATTCTTAGGAGTGCACTTTTGTGGTTCTGCCACTACATTTCTTGTCCCATATGACAAGTTTAAGATCTGCAATATAAGGAACTGTACAGTCCACAAAGGTATAAAATACACCTATACTGTATCTGTATCCATGCTATTTTGCCTTTAAAAATTGTATTCATAAACATATAAACTGGGATTATTTGCAGAATTAAAATTAATCAATAGTGTGAACTGTGTTTGCAGTACAGAAGTTATTAGAGCCATTCTGAATTACAGCCACTGAAATTTTGTCTCGCTGTATGAACAACTTTTAGCAAATTATTGAATATCATACAGAGAGGAAAGATAAAAGTTTTATTTATAAAACCAAAGAAGAAATGTCTCATCTAAATAACAGGAAAGCTTCTCAAACCGAAATGATGACTAAAATTATATCCTGTGTTCTATGTCTGCTTCCCCTTGTGTATTAATTACTCTTCTATGCTTATCTGATACCAGTCTGCTTTTAAATCACTAATTAAAATATGAAATGCAGAAAGCTATTTTTAAGCACCAAATTGCATTGTTTCATCAAGCTGAGTTATTCCTTCCATATTCAAAGAGGTGTTAGCATGCATTTCAGATCTTAGGGTCCAAAATGGAATAGAAACTGAAGAGAAAGCACTAACTTCCCCATTGCTTCTCAGAACAAAGCTTTAAGCTCTGGTTGCAGTCTGTCTTAGCTATCCAAAATCACTCTCCTCTGGGAACTATCCTGGTCTAATTAGTAATGCTGGAGCATGACCACGAATACAGCCCCATTAATCTCATCTGCATTCAAAACACAGGGAAAAGTCTGCTACTGGAAAGAAAGATTCCTTCTATTTCTTGTTCCTGCACAATTCTCCTCTGTCTCTACTCTGCTTAGCTCCTTGTTCTGGATGTTCATTTTCTTGTACCAAAAATACCTCCGTCCAAAATGCGCTCATAAAATGCTCCTCTCCTATAGGACCTTTCAAATCACACTGTCAGATGTTAGCCCAGATGAAGTGTAGGCATCTGATAGACACAATAAAGATAGGTCTAAAGGGTCTTTCATTAGTATTTTGGCAAGATCACGTGAACACATTGTAAGTGACAGACTATAAAATACATAAGAAATAGCCTGAAAATTGTGCTAAGCAGTATCTTAAATCTACTTGAATACACTAATCTAAAAAAACCACTAAAAATATTCACTGATTCCCTGCTGTTTGAACAAACTCAATATTCACAATGGGAAATACACATTCATACACCTGTTCGGGCAGGAAGTCTGATCCTGCCTCAATGCCATTCAAATGAGCCACACAAAATTTTGTGTGCACAAAATACACATCCTAAATCCCAAGCTGCAACATGATGAAGTGAAAATTGTGCTAGCACCTTATTCAGCACAAGGAGGTACCTTTCCAACACACCTCCATGATGTCAGATATCATTAAACTACCTGAATTATCTCTTTTTTGTAAAAGACCATGACCTGCTGTGGACTTTTAACTTTGGTGCTATGAAAAGTATTCGAGCCAAACTCCATATCCCAAATTATTTTCCCTCCTTTTACAATAATGACTGCACACACAAAACTGGACTTGATTATAGATCCATCACAGGATGAAACATAAGAATCTTAAAAACAAAGGCTTCTGTATTCAATTTTAATGCTGTGACAAGAGCTTGTCCTAGTATGAAATGTAGTAAACAAGGGGAAATTCAGCATTTACATAATTTATTTACAGATTCATTCTGTGTATGGTCAAAAAAAGCCTCTCACCTTGCAAAGTGCAAACTACAGCAGATCCAGAAAGATGTCTTTTCTATCTGCTAACACCAGTAACTGCTCAAGTTCCCACTTAGTTTACAAACTCACAATCACAGATGTTTCAAGCTCCTGTTACGCAGAAGAACTGTGAACACTCTTAAAGCTATAACTTCTCAGAGTATTGAGGATTTGCATAACAATGCTCTGTACAATTATCAAGGCTATAAAGAAAGCAAGCAAAGATACTATGAACAGTGTTATTAAACATATCCAGTCTATATATATATGCTGCTAATTTCCTATCTTCACTTTCCAATCCATAAAGTACAAGGAGCAACAGTCGTTCAAAAGGATACTATGGATTCATACTCACATGCAAACTCATACAAGCCCTTTCTGACGTATTTTCAGGTTGGCTGACACCCTCCCAGCTACTTGCCATTTTTACTGGTTTCACCTCAAATGAAGAGGTTGGAGGAAACTAAACCTTTTGTTTCCTTTCCAGTTAAAAACAGACGGAAAAAAATGAAACGACAGTATTTTACAAAGATTCCAAATACAATTACACTATGTGTACTCTGCGACTGCATTTTCTAATTAAAGTTACATAGTAATTTTATATAATTGCCTAAAATACAGGGGGAAAGTTCCTTAGATCTATTTGGCTGTCTCTAACAATCAAAAAGATCAATTGTTCTTAGCATTACAGCAGTACTAGTAGAACTTAAACACACTCAGACATTCATACTGCACATGGAACATACCTACATTGAGGAATTGAACTAAGATTTAGAAACATTTAAGTAAAAGCACAATCTTTAAATAAATAAAATTTAAGCAACCTCTATACATGCCTATAACTCATTATATAAGCAAAAAACTAATAAAATTTAAAACCAGCATGGTGATGTGCATGAATGTAGGAGAAGGGAGAAAGAACGTAAGAGCAAACTTCTCTTTAAACTTTACATAAGAGTAAACACTGCTTTCCCTGCTGGTCTCTGGTTATTTCCCATTATCCTCTCCTTCTCCCTTCAATCAACCACCTCTCCTTGACAATGATTTTCCTTGGAATTATTTGACTGTGTTGTAGTATAGGGGTTTATTTCCTCGAAGCAATACTCCTTAGAAGTAGTGGATTATCCTAGATTAGGCTATGCATACAAACATGCATGTTTTATGAATATGGTTGAAATCCTGCCCTCAAGGGCCTGCTATGGAAGGAAATTTAACAGACCAAGATTTCATGGACCCCAGTGGACTTCAACATAGATAAATCTGTGTCAGGATTAGGACTTGAATACATAGTACCCAAATTCTTTCCTATTGCTTTACTACCAAACAATCCAAACTCTACACAAAGTATTTTTGAGAAGCAAAACATTTGCATTTATTAAAACAATTAAAAATTAAAATTACAATATCAAGTCTAATTTTAGATCTCAGTTTTCCAGTTTTGTTTCTGAGCTTATTCACGGTAATTCTGTTAACATTCAGCATATGACCTGCACATTCATTACTGTGAATGGTAAAATGTATATCACTTTAAATCAATTATAAAAGGGTCTCTTGAGGTATTTTGCCAAAAAAGCAAACTCTTTCTCATGTGGTTTTGTTAATTATGAGACTAGTACTTACCGCCCATTCATTGTCTTAACTCAAAAAGAAGGAGATCATATCCAAGACTATGATCTGTCCAATCTTTTTGTGACAGTGTAGCATATGATTACTGCAACTTCTAAAAAGTTATTTGCTTCCTTATTTCAGGAATGAATTCCACTAACATTGCTGTTATTCTTGCTTTTCATTTTTCTCCCATTTCATCAGCTTTCTACATTTACTTAAGTATTTTACTTCAGCATCTCCCCAATCTCATAATGTCGGCTATTCAAAGAACACAGAAAAGGTTTATCATATGTGAGCAATATATACAGTCCTAATAGCAACTCTTGAATTATTAACCCCACTTCTTGTGATTCCTGGCTATTTTTCTGAAATCTTCCATTAAAGTAAACCTCTGATATGAGCCTGTTTCACTTGTGTTGTACAGTGGACCAAGGTTTATGATTAGAACCTTGTTACCTTGAAATATTACTTAAAAAGAAAACTGCTTTTTTCTGTGACTCTAAAAGACTCACGGCGCTGTAGAACTATTAGGGAAGAAATACAGCTTTGTAATCACATTTTCTAAAATGCTTATTTGCCCTAAATCACTTGCTACCTCCTCTGGTTTTCCTTCCAAATTTTATTCTATTTTCTTCTTCTATAATTTCATCTGAAATTTTACCATAGAGATAATAAATATGTATAAATAAAAGGAGAAGTACGGTTAGACATATTTCTACAGTTGAACTTACGCAACAATCTCATTTGAAACTATTCTCAAGTAGACTGTTCGGATTCCACCCATCAACAATCTCTCTTTCACAAATATGTGTTTTATTCTGCTTTTAAACCTTTAACCAAATTCCAAAGACAGTGGATTCTCTCCACTGATGTGAATGGGCTTTGGATCTCACTCATGCAGTGACACAATTAAGCATTCTAACAATAATGCCCTCAAGTTCCACGCTGAATATAAGAAAACAGCACTCACCAATGCTTTTAGAAGCTTTGCTTCATATTCCTGAATTCTAAAAATTAGTATCACATTGTTTCTACTTGTACAAGAATGTTTTCTGCCATTATGTTTTAGGAAAGAAATGCTACAATGACATATTCACTGCAACATCAAGTCCCAAAGCACATTCCCCTGCAAGAAGGCATTACAATATCAATCACATAGACTACATGCTAGAGATCTGATAGGTCAAATAAAATTTGACATAGCAAATGCAAAACAGTTTCATTTGGATGCATGTAGAATAGCCCAAACTGTTTCATGGAGAAACATACAGTATCCATTGGGCATCAGACAGCACAAGCACTAATCCTGTCACTCTTTTTCTGTCCACTGCACTTGCTTCAAACTGCATACATACTCAAGCTTCAAAAAGAGAGCTCCTGCCAAGTCAGAAGAAAAAGCATTTCTTAATCCATCCAACTCATCTTCCCAGACCACATTGTTTTACTTCAGGTCATACTGAACTCTATCAAATTACAGGCTGCCACACACACCTGCAATATGCTATGTCACATCATTAGCCAAGGCAGACATTCACACTAAGGACAGGTTTATGTATGTATACATGTCATGGGTTCAGCAGTAGCAGTCATTTTTTCTCCTTCTTAGTGGCTGGTGCGGCGTTGTGTTTCTAACTTTCAGC
>WYDI02013710.1:0-25459 GCA_009867235.2 Psittacus erithacus
GGGCAGGATCACCTCCTTCGACCTGCTGGTCACACTCCTTTTGATGCAGCCCAGGATACAGTTGGCTTTCTGGGCTGTGAGCGCACACTGCCGGCTCATGTTCATAATGTGAAAATACTCATCAGTAAGAGTCTGTTTAAGGAGCTACTTAGGAGAATGAATGTATCAATAATCTTGGAAGTCAAGCAGCCTAAATATACTTAACTGGTGCATTTATTGAACTACTGGGTTTAGCTTTTTGTTTTGAGAGCAATAGGATCATGCAGCATGGGGAACTGTATGTATAGCACTGATATTCTTAAAGTAAAAGAAGAGAGAATCTTGAAAGGATTATCTAGTTGGTTTAGTTTCAATCTACAAAAGAAAGAAAAAGACCAACAGAACTGCCAAGAAGGTATAGCACTCTCATGGTGTTAATACAGGAGAGTAAATTAAGAGAATACTTCCAACAGTCACTACAGAACAGTACAAAAGAACTTCAACCAACTAGAAAACCAGGCAGAAAATAAAATACGCTGCATCTTTTACTCTGACCCTTCTCAGAGCATCTTGAATGACAAAGCCCATTCACACTGGCTATAGCCCTGGCAGCAGATGGCAGAGTACTCATAAGCAGGTACAAGATTTTTCCTGAAACCCAGCTGAGATGTCATTCACACAAGTTATTAATGCTTTTGGGAAAAATATGCTTAGCTTAGACAGGCTGAAGCTCCTCAGTGTTATAGTGTGCAGCAATAGCAGTGGATCCATTCCTTACTACATGTCAGCTCCAAGTCCAGGGAGGTTCCCTTCTGGTGGATTCTCCAGGCTGCACTAGTTAGGCTGAGAGTTTGCATGACACAGGGAGGTGCTCTGGTGTACACAAACATAACAGATGAGATGAAGCCCGATTATGTTTGTTTACAGAGAAGAACAAAAGTAAATGTTTAAAATAGCTGCCTTTTTTTCAGGCAAACAAAAGATAACCCTCCCAAAAGTGACTCTGATCCAATGAGCAGACTGTGAACTCTGCGCCAGTTTTAACATCACTACGCATTGCTCATTGCTGGCAAAGTCCTGCAAGGAGTTGAGTTACATGTGTGCAAATTTTAGGTCTGATAGCACCAGCTATCAGGTTTGAGTTATTTATTAGATGACCAGAAGATTTTAATGCGTTAAAAAAATGCACTAAAAGCTAGGAGATGTACAAAAGCAGAACCTACCACAACATTTTCAATCTGGTAGCAAAATAGTTTGCAATGTTAAATGCATTTTGTATTTCAGCTGTGCATGTTCCTGAAGTTTCAGCCAACCAGGTTAGCTGCCAGAGGTCTGAGTGACATCCATCCTGGTCTCATACCAGGTATTATAGCAATTTATCCAACTATATGTGGGCTCTGTTCCCACTCTCAAATACATTATGACCTGAATCAATTCCCTTCTGTTACACTTACATATAACTAATTAGTATTAACAGTATTTGTAATCAGAACACTTCCACAGAAGGTTATATCTTAAGAGAATTTAGGCTTAGGCACAAAAAAGATCACTCAGGAAAGAAAAATAGGCACTCCTTCACCAGAGCATATGTAAAACCTCAAAATTATATGATTCAGTTTCAATATAGCTTCACATATTCAAAGGATCAGGTTAAAGCACAACAATCCCAATTCTTATCAGCTCTAACAAGTGCCTAGCACGGCAGAATTCTTGTGCTATGCATATTTTTAGATTACTCTTCTAGTTATAACGTTCTGTCCTTGCTGGATATCTTTTGTCAGAATTAGGATATCTGCTGCAGCAGCCTGGGTAACCTTTAGCCTGAGCTACAAAACCTTTAACAGTTTCCAATTATAACAGCAATCTTTCATTCTATAATACAAATAAATCCAGTGTTATCTCAGCACAGAAGACCCACATGAATACCCAATGACTGCAGAATGATTTCACCAATCTTTTTTTCTCTACGATTTCCTGCTATTATTTAATTGGAGGTGACTGCCAAGATCTGAGCAAGAGAATACATTTCACTGTTTACATCTACTTTATTTTTGTTATACTGTTGACATTTCAAAATGTTGACATGCAAGACTGAAGCTTTAGAAACTGAACATCTACTCTGAATTCCGTTGTGTTCTTGGACCCCCAAATTATTTTTGAACCCTTTAATTTTCTCCTGATTTTATTGTCTTAAGCAGTTGACAATTTCTACGTGCTACACTACCTGCTAGTTTTAGAAAAGTCTTAACTCCCACAGCTTGTGCCGTGGAAGTTTCTATTATCCAAAAAGGTATAAGACACATTCATAAGAATACCTTTCCAGATATATGGAAATAGTTTCCCCATAAATACAATCTTCATCTACTGTAACAATGTGGATAAAGCATCATTTTAGAGAAAGAACTAGTTACGTTGGGTGGGATAGCAAGAAACTAAAATAAATGCATTGTTAAAACAGATATTGGATTTTCCAAGACGCAAATATCATACTAATTGTTTAGGGGTAAAATGCCATTGTTTGGATACTATGGAAAAGACACCCCTTGTCTACCTGAGGTTATTAATGACTACAGCTATTCAGACATCCATATCATCACTATAGTGTCCTTCCTAAAAAGAAAGCTATTATCCATCGCATCCTGCCCAGATTCCTCCGGAGCTGATTACATTCTTCATTACCTGCACTTTCTGTTCAGCACAGCAATCTTGACTTCATACATGGATGGCCATGTGGGCTTATTTCACACTCTGAAGCAGTTACTGCCATCTGTCCTAAAGGCTGATCATCAGCAGTGGGAAGAACAATCCCTTTGTCTTCTGCCTCTCTCACAAGATTACAGATTTGCCTTGCTTGCTGACTGCAAAATGTATTCACAACCTTGCAAGAAGTGGTGCTTTGGTAGATTGCAATGCTACTGTTGAGCTCCACTGGTACATAGCAAACAAGTTTGCGTCAAAGGCAGGGTGGGAACGGGCAGTAAATTGTATGACGAAGTTTTTTCTCCTTAATAGAGTTACTGAAGTCTGAACCATGTAACGATATGGATTTGAGAATTTCAGTTTTAGTGTCTGTTGCTACATGGGAATTTGTATTAGGAAGAAAAAGGCAATTTGCAATCCTCCTCCTGAACCAAAATGTCTTGGCTCTCTCCTGACTTGATATTGCATTCTGTCCTTCTACCAGGAAAGGATGAAGTTGGGCATATAAGACCATGTACAGACTGGGCACCTCAATAGCCCTGGAAAACCTAGAACCACTAGAATGAACAAAGCTATAGAGAAGCTATCTCAAAAAAGGCATAACAGCAAGCAAAGTACAGCAAAAGAGTAAGCAAAGCAAAGGATGAAAGTAAAGCAAAGGATGCAACCCAATGGAATGGGTATTTTGGAGATCAGTCATGGATAAGCCATGTTAAGTAACTTAAAACATAAATGTAGGATGAAAATTAATCTGTCACAGAAAGCTTAGAATTGCAGAAGTTGAAGGTAAATAGGAAGGTGGGGGGTTTTTAATAACTAGATTAATAAACAGTATACATAACACCTGTATATAAAAGATGGTGAGTGTTCTGGACAGCTGGAGGGCTCTAAGACTGATCTCAGCAATGTACAAGGTTTTTGTTCTAAAAACAAAAAGATAGAACTAATATGGGGGATTGGACACTGGACAAAATCCAGCACAAGCTGCTAAATACAGACTGCATCCCACGAGACTTGATACTAATAATAAATAACTAATCTGATCTGTCACAGTAATGTCCTTTTGGGTCTCCCTGCCCCTTTGTCTCAAAGGCAGTCTTTCTAACATACACCCTGCTAAAGGGAGAAGGTGAGGCAAGGAGGAAATAAAAACAGTTTGAGGTTTAATGAAATAAAAGACCACAAAAAATGTGCTGAATAACAAAAAAATGAGGGCTCATCACATTTTTTTCCTAAGGGCTGTAATCAGGGAGGAGGAGGAGTAGCGATTCCTAAGTAGTTTCTGCCAAGTCAATGCAGTACTTTTGGTGCCATGTACAGTATTGCTATCTTTGAAAGGTTAAGACAAGATACCCTTTCTAAAAAGTAAACTTTTATTGGTTATTTGAAGATAGTAGAACAAATGAGTAAGCAGATACATACATACATACATGGAGACTACTCAGAATGGGATATTGGCCAAATCCACAAACAATATCTGTGTTTACTGGTGAAACATCTTCATGATGCAGCATAGAGTTTAGAGTTTATTAGATAATACAAAGAAAAGAAAAAAAACCCCACAAGTTATGAAAACAAACAATGCTGGCACCAGCTTCTAACCATTCTAAAAGGAAACATCTCTTTCAAAGAGACCTTGTTGGCTCCTATCATCCATTTGTGCAAAGCAATGAGGATTTTCAGACTGGATGGATGGCCGCTGTGCAGCTGCGCTACATTTCATTCCCCCTTTTGTTGCAGGGTCAGTTTAGTGGGACACAGTCCCATATCCTATTCCCTTTCCTCTGTTATTCACAGCAGAACCTTTCACTTAGCGTTTCTAATAGCACCATGTAGTGCTGTCGTTTCAGGAAATGCCTGGCTGTATTCTCTGCTAAATCAAGCAGGAGTCGTGCTGGCAATTCAAGGAACACCTCATCAGAGGAAAAGCAGCAATTGCTGCTGAGCTATTGTTTTCCATTTCATTTCACACACTCAAAAGAGTTCTGGTGACCACCCAGTGGGTGCCCTGAAATACAGATTCCAAGACACCTTCCTGAACTCAAAAGGCAAACTGGATTTACTGCTTACCCTCTATTGTTGCCCAGTCTCTCCTTTCCTGTCAGTTCTTTCTTTTCTATTTTTGTACTTCACCCTGTCATTTTCAGTCCTTTCCAGGATTCCCTCTTAGTTTTGTGTGCAACAGTTGGAAAGCTTCCCTTCAACAGGGCGTGCTATGCTCAGAGAGTTTGCTGAGGGGATACTCTACAACAGGAGCCAGCAAAACTGAGTCAGAATTCAGTAGCTTTAGAAAGGAAAAAGTCTCATGTAAAGGATATGTTCATTAAGTTATTGTTCTAACTATGCTGTCCTTAACACTCATATCAGCTAATCTACTTACACAGCTACATTGCAAGCGGAACCAGCTGAAACAACAATACTCTTCCCTTTCTTCATGTTCATGAAGCAGCACACACTGGATTTGCAAAGCAGGTAACCATATACCAGCAGCCCATGCATGAGCAAATGCTGTTTTTGTGGGTATGAAAAATCTACAGCCAAAAAACAGGATAAAGAAACCTACACACTGTAGGGAGGTTCAGACCTCTATCTAGCAGGAAGACTGGAAGGCAGTTTAGCTTAACATTAGAGACAGAAATACGTAGGTAGAAAAATCTCACAAAGAGAAAGAACAGACAGGCAGAGAGAAAGACTGCAGGATGGTTTGGCTTTTCTCTTCCTCAGACTGCTTTAGGGGGATAATATTTCCCTCCTTAGAGCAGACAAGTCTGGGAAATTCCACCAGTGCTTTACAATATGTGCATACAGGTCTTTAAATGATTAATTTTTCAAAATGTAACTTTTACATAGTCCAGAAACAGCGCTGTTCTGATAGCAAATACTCGCAAAGTACCATTAAGGGTATAGGGTAATGGATTTTACTGACAGCAAGTATAAATACAGAAAAATCTACTGGATCATGTCTTTAAAAGTAGAAAATCTTTTCACCCATGAGGATCTTGGCAAGTGAAATGACAGATACTATCTTTCAAGTCTTAAACTTCCGAAGGAAGATTCCACTATCAATATTAAGTGCTGAACTCGTCTAGTACTAGACAGTTACCTGTATCCCCAATTATAGATAAAATTAAACCTAGATATTGATTTAACTTAGTAAGCAATAAACATTTAATTGAAGCAGTCAAACATGGGCAGTGTAAATCTACTGAACAACCTCCAGATCTGTTTAGGAGGCAATTATTTGAGACACTGGAGCATTGCACATAGCAAACTGCACGCTGTAAAACAGCACAGCTCTCACCTAAAGTATCAAGTTGCAGAATTATATTACAGCACAAGTTAAGATTGAGATCTTGTTTCCTTTAATTTATGAACTTTCCTAAGATTTGCAGGACACCTGAGTAGCCTGAAGAGCAGCTTTGCAGCCAGAGACTGTAGGGCAGCAGCTTTTCAAATTTGAAAGCATATAAACAAAAGCTCCCAAGATGTAGCCTGCTCCACAAAGAGTGATCAGCTACAAGCAGCCAAATGCTCTTTTGAGTTTCTTCAACTGGACGGTTACCACCAGAAAAGCACAGAAGAAAACTGTGTAGAGAGTACCCTTTAAGGCCACTCCCAGCTGAAACCGACTTCCCTGAAGGAAACAGCAATCTCAGGTAAAAAAAAAAATAAAAATATAATGATATTTCATTTAAAAAAAAAACAACAAAAAACCCAAAAAAACCCCCCACGTTTGTAACCCTGTACAATAAGGGGAGGAAAATTTGATTAGTGCCTATGTCTGAGAAGAGGAATGTAGCAAGAGTCCAAGGTCGCCATCTCAGATCTCAGGGCATACTCAACCAGAGTGCATGCTGCTTCTTGGAGGAGGATTCTTCACCATCTCTTTAGAGCTTTGTCCTGCAAGCTACTCTAGCTCTAATTCTGTGAGATCTTTGCAGGTAACCTAGTTCTAATAACTGTGACAGCAGATTAAGAAAAATAGTATTTTAAAAGCACTGATGGTTTCTCAGCACCATCCTTTGAAGCAGAATCATTGAAAATATCCATGAAGTAGGAAAACAATAAAAGACAAATCACTACCTCCTAATATTAAAAATACTCAGTGCTGATTAGACCTGTTTAGGCAGTGTTCCGAAAATAGAGACATGGTCTCAGATAAATGACTAGAACAATCTTTGCTTCTGCTTCTTTAAAATCCTGTTTATTCCCCACTCTCCTGAAATGCTTTATTGTAAGACTCACTCACCTAAAAGATTTTCCCAATCCACAGAAGGGAGTCGTGCCCCTCTCTCCACCTCTGCTTATTCTATTCTTTATCAATTGAAAATGAGCCAAAAGTAACTTTTCCTTCCAGTTCTGCAGTCCCATGTGGAACACAGTGCACAAATATTTAGGAACACAACCATCCCTTAAAAGAGCTACAACTTCAAATATTCAGATGCTGCTAACAGCAGTTACCATAAGACAGCATAAGAACATAACATGTATTCTACAGTCTTGCTATTTGAGTCCTGAATTACTACTCTGACCACAACAGTGTTTAAAGAAAATACCATTTACGTGCCCATTCCAGCTACTTTCAGATCAGACAAGAGACAATTATTAATGCCACACTTATTTTGGGAGCCCCTTGGTGACTTCTTTCAGCAAATAAAAACAGAGCAAGAGCTGGATGTCTCTGTGAATTCTTTCCAATTCAGTGGCAGGTGCCTCCGATTTTCCACTGACATGCTGCAAATGAATGATTAAATGAAAGTAAATTCCAGTGAGCTAAACAGTGGAAAGAGACACCAACACCACAGGGACTGAAAAAGCAGGCAAGCTGTAGCAGTGAGTAGACGTGAATCCAAGTGCTTCATCCAGTTAAAAAAGACAGCTTGTCTTTTTGTAAGTGAGCATTACCTTTTTGCAGGGGCCAGGAAGGTCAACTAAAGGAAGGGCCAGCTCAACTAAAATTGATTTTGAGAAGAAAAAGTACTCAGAATACCACAGTACTTGTGTAATGCAGGTAAGCCTAAAGTAACACCAAGGAGTACCCAAAGAAGTCATCAAAAGTTCTTAAACAAGCTGACTTTTGGAGGGAATGTTCTTGAACTGAGGAACCTCCAGATTGTTTAATAAAATAAACCCAGCACTGGAAAGAACTCTGTTGCTATCTGCCTTATATATACATTTACCTTGGTTTAGTTCATGAGGTATGATTAGGCTTGGCCACAGATTCCTAAATGGAGGCTTTCTAGAGAAAGTTTGGTTGCAATTCCAGTTTCAAGGATGTCTTCTGGGCCTTCAGCCCATTGAGAGTATCATGCAGTGACTGCTAAATGTTTTTTGTGATAACAAATTACTAGCCAACTCTTTCTCTTATTATTTAGATCTTACATATTGCCCAGATACATGACTCCGTACAGGGAGCAAGCCAAAGGAACAAGTGTCAGGGCAGCTACCCAGCAGACACAACTGCCTTGAGGGGGCAGAACAAACAGAAGTTACTCTATCTCACAGCAGCAGTGACTGGGAAGCCCACATTCTCTGCTCTCTCAGACCCAGGACTGCCATGAAATTGTGAACACTTGAGCAAAAGATCTCTTGTCTGCTTTGGATGTATTTGACCTTTGTTGTGTTTCTCTAATTCTGTCACCTTCTGAATGATAAAAACCTAAACTCAGATGGCTTGAAGAGAATGGGACTCCAGTCTGAAATAAAAGCTCACATCATTTGCTTTCCCTAGTGAGTGTTTGTAATATTTCCTGCTAACAAAGTGTTTATCACACAAATGCTTGTGCATAAAGGTGGCACTGGACTTCAGAGCTCCACCCTGGGCAACATGTTTTCCACAGTTCTTGGATTGGACCCAAAGGGAACTTTCAGTACCAGCTTGAAGCCAACAATGGTACACAAGAGCCAAGAGGGACTTCAATTTTTCCATTTAAAAGAAACAAACATTTCACTGCTTGTTTTCCTTCTGACAAGCCAGACTTACAAAGTAACTTCCAGAGGAATGTTTTCAAGAATATTCATTCTGAGGCAATCAAAACCATTAGGATTGACAGACATACACATAAAATCAATGACGATATGATGTTCTTGCTTACTGTCCTGAGACCAGTCCTGAATGTTTTGTTTTGTTTCTCCCTCAGCTGTGATACTCCATTGATTACTCCACATCCCTTTTAATAAATATTGTTCTGTACTACTCCCATATTTGCAAGTTAGCATACCCCGAGTGGGCAATTCAACTCAACAAAGCCATCTTCAAAGAACTCCTGTACAAAAGAGTGATCTTAAAACTTCCTGTTTTTCAGACCTTAAAACTGGAGTACTGCAGACTAGAGTGATTTCTCCTAGAAAGAACTAACATTTTATTTCTCTTATATTTATGGACAATGGAGGACTGGAAATGCTGTCCTGAAAATGGGAGAGGAAGAAGTAAAACCAAAGCACGAAAGGTACCCTGAAACACCTCAGAGTCAGTTTTCTCTGTGCAATCTAAGACAGATTTGAAAGATGACAATTCTAAGGTAGTTTTCTCCCCACTCTCATTTAATGGCTTTTTTTTTTTCCCATAGGAAATTTCATGGTTGTAGAAGGAGGAAATGTATACCTTTGAAATAATAATTTGATGGAAAAAAATCAGAAAACAAGGAAGATTAAACACCTTGCTGTATATTACTACCTTTCACTTTCAAAACAAATGACAGAATGCAATGTACACACTCCAGCTTTCTAGCAGTTATGTAATGCTTCCTGGGATTTCTCTTCCTATGGTTCTGGTCCCATTACATTCCACTTGACAGAAAAGCAATTGCCTGCACTCTCTCCAGGGTACATTGGATCTTACTAAACAAACGGCAGCTCTCCTGCAAGCCATTCAGGATTTGAAGACTGCAATAGTTCTCCTAGATCCTGTCAGATTTAGAACTGACGGCTTACTAACAAATTCCAATGGATGATAAGGCAGATAAAAACATCAGACTGAAATATCTGATGTACTGCTTCTGCCATTAAAGCAGTAGGTTCTACGAGAGTAGTGAGAGAGTAGTAGGACGAAATAGCAAATACTGCAGCTAAATTTGATATGGCTCATGAACTAGAGCCAATAGCATTGTAGTATCAACCAGATTTTCATCTAAAGTACCAAAGTATAAAGGACAGTCTGTGGATGTCCTGAGGCAATACGCACTTGTCTAGATCAAGGCAACCGCCACGTTTACCTTCAAACATTCAACCCAGGATTACTTTCTGTCCTCTATACAGGTTTTATAATGACAAGTAAAAGTAATGGATATTTGCAAAAGAATTTGCTTAGAAATCACTGCAGAGACTTTAACATCCATTAAGAACAGAGAAAATATAACAATTATATCCTAAAAATTCAGTTCTAAACTTCCAGTTTGTTTTACCATTAAGCTCTTCCACAGTTTTTGCCATCTCTTGTCACCAAATAATCAGAATTTACTCTTTCCATCCACTTATGCACCATTCAGTGATGGAGAGTCTAGGTATTTTTTTTATATCTTTCCTTACTACTGTTTTGTCAGTGCAGCAGACTAACGGTGCTCTTGCTTTGAACTGGAAAAATAATCACCAGTAAACAGATTACTGTCTGCACTGATGACTGTAAAGTGATGCATCGGAAAGAAAAAAGAACCAAAACCCAGCAATAATTTGGACCATTAATGGTAATGAGTGAAATACTGGTGTTACAACAGCAAAATCCATTAAATCACCAGGCCAGTGCACAGTAGCTGTCAAAAGGGCAAAGTGAGTGTTAAGATTTAGTAAACAGAGGGACAGAGAACATTCAACACTATTACGCTATTCTATGGACTTGTGCACCCACACCTTGAGTACTGCATGCAGCTTTTGTTCTCCCCTGTCTGAAAATGATTGAGAGAAGATCAACAAAGGTAATCAAGATACAGAACCTGTAAAAGGAAAAATCAGGCTGTGGTTCTTCAGTGGCAAGAGATGACTATGGGAAATATAAAGGTTTCCAAAACGATGAGTCCACAGAAGGGTAGATATTACAGAGCATCGAATAAGCTAGCCACTGGCAAGTTGAACTAAATACAAAGAAGTTGTAGTTTTTATGCAATACCCAGCTAGGTTGCAGATCTACTCACAACAGAGAATTGCACAGGCTAGAATTTGCCAAGGATTCAGGAGGAAGTTATCCATGTTCACAGATAACTACTGACAGTTACCACATGCTGAGAAACACCTGGTTCAGTATGTCCTTGAGTATGAGGACTGGGAGAGTACTTGTGTCTCTATCTGGAAGGAAGCATAAGATGCAATTGCTTTGTTTCTGTACTCTTCCCTAGCACCTGTTTTTGACATTATAGAGGTCAAGATGCTGATTAAACAGCCTGTTTATTACTGAGTTTAAAGTGGCATAGACCTAATAGCTCACTTGTACAAGAAAGTTGTAATACTTTTTCATTTTCACTTATCTTAAAAGAAATGGTAAACGAAGTAAGAGCTAATTCTTACCCACTACACAACCTTGATGGTGGCAAGTACAAGTCTATTAAGTCACCATAACTCTTCAGGGGAAAGGGATTCACTTTAATCCCCATCAAATGAGGTCCTTACTGTGCAATTTCAATTATGTATAAATTTATTACCCCAGAAAGAAAATGGCCATGAATCACTATGCAGGAATGGTGTAATTTAGGCAGCTTGTGAAGCTGCTTCAGTACTTTGGTATTTAAGGATTTTTATTATTTTATTTCCTTAAAAAACCCCTAAAATATTTTAAAGGATTTGTTTCATACTTGTATTGCTCCCTTAAAGAGATTAGCAGCAGCAGAAATAATTTAAAGAGCTGATTATGAAGCTACTCCTGCAGCAAGCAAACACAGTGGGAGAAAAAGTTACTGCAGTTCAAATATAATCCTTAGGGAATGTTTCTATTAGTGTTCAGACATGGCTAGGTGGAATATCACCATACATCTAAGAATGTAAGTAGATTTCTTAGTGTTCTAACTACTTATTTTAAAATGACTCATTAGAGTCACGTTTTCTGTTCGGGCAAATAAATCAAAAGCATAATAATGTATCAAAAAGAAAAAGCATAATAATTTATTAATAATGAATCTCTTCATGAAGAGATGTTGAGTTCTTGGCATGGAGCCTCTGTCCGTTAAGAAGTGACCGTTTTAACTAACCTACACAACAGTGTCAATGAGTCATTCAAACTACCAAATTACCACTGCTGAACTGAACTGCTTTTCTGTCTACACACTGGGGACTCCACAATTGTGGATCTTCCCATACTATGATTCTTCAAGTAATACTAGCATTTTACTCCACAAACTCTACAGAATAAACTACATAAGGCATGTCTGATACAATTTCACATATTGTAAAATGCTGACAAGCTAAAGTTTTACCTATTGACAGAGACTTGAGGTTTCCACACTGACTGAACTTTGGTTTTATATAGCATTTACTATTTCTGACTGATTTGGGGCACATTTAGATGACCTTGGGATCAATGCAACAGCTGTTGATAAATTCTAATGATTTCTAAAAGCATTCTTGGCACCTTCAGTAGATCTTGAGAAAACAAGAACCTTAAAAACCACCCAAACACAACAAGCAATAAGGGGAGACAAAGGCAAACAACAGAAGTTCCTTGTAATAGATCCACAGCTTCAAGCTTACACATCTGTTTGGAGGTTGAAGAACCTGCCAGTAAAGCAATTACCAACACGTCCCAGCATAAAAACTAGCTCCCACTTCTCACTCAGTACAACACAATATGATGAAGCTGAAGGGTGCACTGCCTGAAAATGTATCCATTTTTGAAGACATGACAATCACCTACTAAAACAAAGGAACACTCTCCCTTTCCAAAGTATACTGGTAAGAGGGCATACTTGTTACTGATACTACCCAGTCAACATGCAAAACCTAAAGGTGGTATTACATTTTACATTAGGAAGCATAAATTTTTGGCCATCACGGCTTGGCAGAGGGATTTTACTCAGTCAAGGTGGCAGCATTTAAAAAATTATGTTTGTTTGAATAGAAATATATAGTTTAATCAGCTTTCTGTTGCCTACATTTAATATTAAGTTAACTGGTATTAAACATTTGTACAAAGTATGAAGTGATGATACATAACCTTTACATATTCATTATAATACATGAAAACATGTAAGTCACACAGAATTCAAGCAAACATTACAAGAAAATTATAAACATATACATACCTTCCCAATGCAGAGCAGGCTAAGTCTAACAAGCCACACCATTTCATATGACCAAAGTGACATTAAATCACTGTTATGGAACAGGATTGGGCTAGTCTGTCAATATTTACAATGCTACAGTCTCTACACAATTATCATAGTATTTTAGATTCTTTCCTGGAGAATTATTCCCAAAGCCAAGCTACAAGTGACAATACAGTATCACAATGCATGACTACAAATGCTTTATAGACACTGGAATTCCCTAGATTTTTCATTCAGTATTCGGCAGTTACTCAGTACTTGGATTTTAAAAGCCCTAAAATCTTAAAACTTAAAGGCATTCAAGACAATTTAAAAAGAACATTTAAATGGTAATAAAATGGTAATATAAATATGGAACTCTTTAAAACCTTCTTCTTTCTTATTAATCAACAACTAAACATCACAGGAGCATGTCTACTAATAAAAGCAGGTTCGACAAATAGAAGTCCATTTCCCAATGTCCCTATGTGACACCTTTTGTCATTACAAGGATGGGATGTTTACAAAGAAACCATGTTCAGTATCTGCATGGTAAAGTTAAAATGATTTTTGACCTCCCTCGAGGCATAAAAACAGTCCAGGCCTGTACCAGTACATTTAAGACAAAGCAAGAAGATACATCACAATTGCAGCACCATGAACTCTGGAACATCCAAAATAATTTCAGATGCATCTGATCCTCAGCTTCCAGCACAAAGAGCCAAAAACGCACCACTGTGTAACAAGGGCAGAAGACAAACCAAAACAATCAGTAGTCAGAGTATAAAGAAAGAAACAAACAGATGTTGAAATCTTGGAAGCCAGGCGCAACTATGCCGTCTAACAAACAGTTGCAGCTACCGTGCCACTGTTTTAAACTTCTGAGTGAACAGAAGAAAGAAACTGTAGCTTTGATGCTCATTTTAAAAAGGCCACATCGTCATTTGGCTAGGACTACAACATTCACAGTCTGCTGTTAAAGTTTTGATTTTACTCTTTTGCTTTCGTACAAGTACCATAATCTTGTGAGATTACTTCACATATTAATACTTATGACCAAGTCTTTATCTAGGCATGAAAAAGCCATGAGATTCCTAATATACTTTCTTAGAGGCTGTCTGAACAGACTTTACAAAACTACTTTGAGTTGAGAGTTTGGCTTCTCTAGGACAAAGCACACTATTGGCACCCATCATTGCAGAATAAACACACACACAAACCAATAAAATAGTTCAGCATTGAAAAACAGGAATATTTGAAGACAATTGTAACAACTTGACAGTCTCATCACAGCTACAATAAAATGTCTTGTCCTAAAATAGCTTTAAAACAGACTTTGAACTAGTGTGAAGCTAATAGTCACAACTACAGATAAAGTCTTATATTCCCATCTTTATTCCAGATAAAAACTACACACTGATATAGGCCACCTTAACACTGTGAAAGAAAGATGGAAATTCTACATTAACATCAAAGCCAAGAATGGCACTGATATGGCCAAAATTCCATGCTGAGCTTGACCAAGCTATCAGAATTAAGTAACAGAACACCAACTACAAATAGCTAATAACTCAATTTCTCTCACAAGCCAAAACAGCTGCTCCTTTCCCAGCGGAAGTTAAAAAACCATAAAAAGTTTAGAACAATGGAAGAGAAACTTTTGGATGATGAAACTTAAATAAATCTCTCTTGGAGGGGGGAAAAAAAGAAAAGTTTACTTGTACATTGATCTGCCTCCTCCCAGAAACAAAACCAATTGTCTTTTGTAAGAAACTCTTATCTTCAATTTATATTTTCACTAGAAGTTGCCACATTTTCTTAGGACACTTTACAGACGTTAACAGGGTACTCACTTGATTTATAATTAATTTGTAATTGTAAATAATTTGTAATTAAATTTTTAATTAATCTTCCTTACCACTAGGACAAGAGGGAAATGAGGGCATCCAGAAATTTGCTCCGGTCTTCTGTTTTCAATTCAATTACTAAAATATGAAATATTACAAGATGCAAATTACTGAAAGATATAACAGATGTCACACTTGAACAATAATTCCAAGTATACTTATATTCTTAACTAGCTTTAAGGATGAAGAAGAGAATCTATTTGCAGGAAATGCACATTGTTTATTTTGCTCTTAAATTTCAGCACACTCCCATTTCTAAGTGCTCACTACATGCTATAGCAGCCACTTTTTAAGTCTAGGAATGTTTCTTTGTATGTTCAACAATTCGTCAGTACATATTGTTAAAAAACACCTCTTTCATCAGCGCATACAAAGATCGGCAAATTTCCTCATGTAAGTATCTCATTTTTCAAACGGACAATAAAGTAGCTCATAACATCACTACTCTACTTTGTTTGGCTGCAAAATATAAAACCAGATAAACTCAGATTTTAAACTGAAGTGCATATATAAAAATCATTACTCCATGCAAAATGTAGACTGCCTCAAAAATACACCAGCCTCTGCTTAGTAGTTTATAATTTCAGCACAAGATGACACTTAGGAAAAAAAAAAAGACTGACAAATAACATAGCTTGTGTTTGTAGCAGACTCAGGAATAGTATATGGCATACGCACTCTTAGTGTTTGCATCTAAGTCATGGCAGAGAGGTGCTTTAGGGAGGCTGCGTAAACACTGACCTCTAAAGGACTATTTGGTGAATGAATAAGCGATAGGCAGCACTACTCACTTGACATGTCAAAATGGTTGTGTAAAGTCCTAGAATTGGTACTGTCTGCAGCTTTCTCAAATGCTCTTCCAAAAAAGCTAGAAGATGAACAAAAAACCCCAAAATGAGCATTACAGAAAAGGATATATATACTAAGGTAGAACAGAACTTCTTCCTTGCTGAGAGCTGAAAATGTCTTCCAGATGTTTTTTATATGCCATATATTCAACATACACCTCGCTTATTCAAGTGCAAAAACCTTAACATTGCAGACTTTAAGAAATGAAGTCAAGGGCATATTGTGAACTATTTCACTCTTAAGAAATAGTTAAGAAGAAGGAGGAAAATACCCTAAACAACTGTAAAACACCTGTATCCTCTCTCAAAAAGTATCTCATGCATTCCATTTAGGAAGGTTATAATTCAAGTCAGCATATTCAGTGTTAAATAGATACAAGAAAGAGACACTTGCTTCAAAGACAGGACAAGTCTATAGATAACTTCCAGTAAGAACTTTTAAACAACATGCTTACTTTTAAACAACATGCTTACTTCTTTTTGTCAGAGCTTTCTGTCTCTGGAGGAATTCCCACCATGATCACAGTTCCCTGCTCAACATCCATTGGTGCAGCCATTACCAGTGGCAGCAATTTACAACGCTTGTTTTTTGTCTGGAAGTCAGAAAGACAAAGCTTTGTTAGACAAAACTCAGGAAACATTTTAGTTTCAGCTTGCCATGTGACCTAAGGACACAGCTATAATACAGTGCAGCAGAAGGCATTTTCTTCACACAATCTTTTGATCTCCTTTTTTATTACAGTAAAAGTGACTTTAAGGACTAATAGAATTTCCAGTTCTCTGATCTTGCATTGCATTGTAACACAGAAATGAAATAGACAAAATATGATTTACAATAAAGAAAAAAGCTCTTAAAAAATTGCAGATATGGGTATCTAAAATCTTGGAGTAGTCACTTTTTTTGCAACAATTATTTTACATTGAAATACAACAGCTAACACACTGACAAATACAGTCTTACTAGAAATTATTTTCCTCTGTCATACTGTTTTAATTAAAGTACAGCTTACTGCTGTGGATAAAAAAATTATTACAATGATTTTAACAGTTTTAGATACATAAGTATATGAAACAGAGGTTTGTCTAAAGTGTTCCTAAGGTAAATGTTCTGCAGTGAGGTTTTAAAGTGCTGTCCTACTTATAGTAGCAGACTAGTTACTGACCAAGTTTAACTTTTAAAATGAGGACACAGATGCAGTTGGGCAAGGATGAACCACCATAAGTTTAATTTACAAATTAAGAAGTGCTCACTGTGAAAACAGTTCTCAATCTTACAACCTCATTTTTAACTGAATTGTGTAAATAGGATTCAAAAGGTAAATGCAAATTAACTTCAGTTACATTAATTGTAAAGATAAGAGGATTGTATTTAAACAGACACAGAAATCTTTAGGTAACAATTAACAGTCCTGCAATATTGCTTCTTTCTATGTCAGATTAACTTTTCAAAATACATACTTAGTGATATGCTCCCTCAAAACTTACAGAATTAGGTGAAGAATTTAGATTGTAAGTATCTTGACAATGAAAACTCTTTCTAATGCTATGAATTCTCCCAGGCAGATATCTTTCCTAAAAGAGTATTCACAGATGTGCTAAAATTGTTCAGCCATTTAGCAGAAACATCATTAACATTTCCATATAATGTTTTCAATTATCAACTACACATATCCAACAGAATAATAACTACTACATAGGCAAGCTAGCCAAAAGTTTTTGATTTACTTACAGAGCAAACAAACGATTTAAGTAAGTATTTACTAAGCAGGCACAGAGACACTGGTTTGGAAAAAAGTTTCACATCTGGTGTGCCCTAGGAAAAGAAGAACCATTTTAATTACAATCCAAGATGATTCCTCCACTTCTTTAAGTATCTACTGATGAGTTTAGAAGTCCTATATGACTCAAAGAACACCAAACATTACGATATAAGAATCTGAGCTAACACACTTGACTTTGAAATTAAGCCCGCCCCCATTCAAGAGGGCCGATTCTTCCTTTGGGAAGCTCAGAGTAGATGTCAATATTGACTCATCAGAGCACAGCATAGTACAGATAAATAAGAATGACTTAATCAGAAAGAACGTATTGAATCAATCAGTTCAGAAAACAGTGATATTCAAGCATGATATAGCCAAATGTGACAGTCAAATGAGAGCTGGAATCTAGAATCCTGACCTCCATGAGAGAGCAATAGAGAAAAGGCCCCTGAGAAATGACAAGGTTGGTGCAAATACAGCTGGCGACTGTCTGCTGAATGGCACGTAACTGCTTTTTGGCTAAGTCCAGTCCTTGGTGCAGTTTGTCCAGGTTACCCCTGCAACAGAAGGAATAAAAATAGACACTTTCATATCAGCTTTTCACACAAAAGTGAGTTCTAAATGCTATTAACAGGGGTATTTTGATTTTTCTTCAATGGCTTATGAAACATGAATGCATCTTATAGGTACGTAACCCATGTTCCCTAAATAAAACTGTAAAATAAAGAGACATTTTCAGTACCTGGAGAGACTGTCCAAAGCTTTAATGAAATTAGTTGTTTCAGGCCCTTCCTTTTCTATGTTCTCCATGAGAGAAACTGTTGCATAAACTATGTCACTTGCTGAAAACTTGTTCTTAAAGCCAAAGTGAATGCTGAAGGTCTGAACTCTTAAATCTTTCATTCTGCAAAATTAAATAAGCCCATTAAAGATTAGCATTACTGACATTATCAACATTGACCAGCTACCTCCTCAGTACCTTAATGTTAGCAGCACAAAGACAAATCATACCCTAGCATTTGCAACAAGCCTAGTATTACTCTGTCAATTCAAAACAGATATTTTTCAAACAAGACATTACATTCTCTATGTGCAAAAATATTTTAACTTAACTGAAAAGCATTTTCAAAATAAGCAGTGGTATTTAAAACAATTTACCCAAATTTGTTTGCAGATTCTTCAATCATTTCCCGAAGATTTTCTTTCAAAGACATGTCCATGGAATTAAATTTCTGTTTCACTTGCTTTAAAGGCAAACTAAAAACAGAAGGAAGAAAATATATTGATAGGTAATGCTAGAAGAAAAAGGTACTTTGCCTTCCTTACATAAGACTGTCTTAATAGATAATTTAGCAAGTTAAGTCTGACGAAGCTTGGTTACATTCTTTTTAACTTAGTCATTGAAGAGCAGATGTGTGAAAGCATGTGGTACTTACTAGGATCTACTATTCCACAAAGCCATACAGCTGCATTCCTTTGGCACCAAGACACAAGCTGCATAACTCAAAGACACTGCACTAGTCAGAGCCCCATAATCACATTAAAAAAACTAACAAGTACTTGCAAGACACATTCTCAATATTTTCCCATAATTAATTGAAAAAATGATCCTTTAGTTATGACCCAGATTTTTATAACTCACCCCATGTCAGCCAAAAACTCTTGGAGCCTCTTCTGTCCTTGTACGGACCAGAGCTTAAGGCTAGCAGAGGTATATGAAGTGTTACAGAGACTTTCATATAGAGACCAGTGCTGATAAAGTGCCAGGCGCAGACTGAACACAGATTAAGGCAAATAATGATAAACACTTTTATCATTTAAAGTTACAAATAGTAATAAAACTCCACAACTAGTACCTTTTCAGTTGCCCTTCTATATTGCATCTCTGTAGTACATAGATAAGAGTTAGCAGCTGCAGGTGCAGGTAACACAAGACGAGCAACATTAACTTGTAACTACTCTGACAGGTTAAGCTGAACTGAAGATATACGAGCTACTGGAAGAGATTCATGTTCAACAAAACATTCCAATTTCCATTTCTTTTTATTCCATTCTCAGCAGCAGAAATGGTGCTGGGTTTGTGAGGGGTTTCTTGTGGTGGTTTTTTTTTTAAAGCTGATAAAAACTCAACTGGGGTTCACCAAGGGGGTAGGGTTCATTTTCCCCAGATCTCATGCAAGGATACTCGTACTCAAATGCTATTCGCATGCAGTCAATGGACAGAGAATTTTCCTCATCTTCATTGCGGTGGTTATGGCGAGACACATGACGCTGCAGGATCCCAATATCAGTCACATACTTCATTCTGAAACAGAGACAAGTTTGACACTTCACTTTCTTCCTGTATATTTTTGTTCTTCATTATGAGAACACAAAAATGCTTTCTTAAAGTTTATGCATTGGCCAGTCAGCAGCATGAAAACTACAGATACATCTTTAAAAGAACCCCAACTTGTTAAATAATGTTCTTTCAATATTCAGCCATGTACCTAGGCAATTAAAGCTAAATAAAAACCACAACCAAAACCGCAACCAAACCCCAAACAATATAGACAGTTAGACTGACCAATGAAATTACTTATTACATTTATCTCCTTAAAAATGTCAGTGTATTATAACAGAACACCAGAATTAAAGTCTACACATGTACTACTAGAATCCTGATTGCATCAAGTAAGAAAAAAGAAACAAGGAAGAAAAAAGATAAAATATGAAACTCTTCAACTAAAACTGTAAAGGAAACTGGAAGACACAGAACATATTTTTTTTCCTTTAATAAAACGGTATCAAAATTGTATTTACATGAACTACTATTAAACACCATTTCTTCCCAGATCAGAAGTGACTGTTTTATAATTTTGTGAAAAACAAAGCTTAAAAACCCTCAACAGTAGAAAAGAAATAAACTTTTCTTTTTCTGAGATATTTTTTTCCACTTTTGGAAGGCATCAGATCACATTCAGTCATTAAGATGTTTAATGGCACTGTCTATTAACTGCCTTGTGTTAGATTAATTTCCATATCCTTGCTGATTATGACTTCTAAAAAAAAAATAGAGACAAGCAAATAATAATGAAGATAAATAATAAAATATATCTTTCTTACTGAGTGATTTTATCTTGGACCCATTGATCAGTTAGGCCAACAATAGCCCACCTAAAATTGAAGGGGCGGGGAAGAGAGGGAGAGAGAAAAAAAAGTTACACCAAAAAATATTCCAGTATAGTATATTATATTTAACCCTCTAAGTACTTACCAGAAGTCAGAAACATTGTTTACCAACTGTAAGTACAAGTTAACAAAAAAAGCTATATGCTATTATTCCCTTTAGCAGACATACACATGTAGTACCATCCCCTTTTTTCCATGTAAAATCTATTAGTTGCTTATAATTAATTTACACAGATGTGCCCCCCAATTCAGGACACAAATTCAATTCTGCTCTCAAAATAAACTAGAACCTCATACTGGAATAAAATATTCTTGGGAAATTTTGCCTCTGTACTATGGGTTTAAGCTTCTACCCTCTGTAAAAAAATAAGAGAAACATACCACAACATGTCATTCAAGTCTTTAGACATCATCCATGCCAGGTCAAACATCACCATTGCAGACTACATGAGAGAAAAGGAAAAAGATAGGATAAATGGGCACAAAAATCCTCACTTCATTAAACAAATAGAACAGAGTTAAATTTGCCAAATACTAGCGTGTTGCTAGAGGTCTATACATCACACGAGTCAGAAAGTAGGACAGTGGCAGATTGTCAAAGATGCTAAATAGAAAGGAACATCTTAACAGAACATAATCAGATAAGAGGTCAAATGCCAGAAGGAACAATTTGATGTCCTAAGTGTTATTTTTGAAATATCCTGATGCTCTGAAAACTCTGGAAAGCAATCTCCATACATGCTAGTCTTTTGCAGGAGTATTTTGTACATAGATACTTTTCTCAATACCTAAAACATTCACACTACCATGTTTTTTTATACCAGTATTAAAGATAGCAAACAACAAAAATGTTACTAATTCTAGTTTATAATTTTCCCCCACTATTAACATTACATTAGCCACTATGACTGAGTTGGCTGGTGTCTGCCATTCTACTAGTATTGCTTCTATCTAATTCATCAACAGTAATAACAAGCTGCCAAGTAAAACTACTTGCTACATCTATGATGTATCTTCTGTATAACAGTAAGACAAAAAAACAGCATGATAATAAGATAATGTAGAATATTATTAAATAATTATAACATTGTAGCAGATAATTATAACATTGGATATTGTCTAATTACCTTTACATTAGTACCTTGTGATTTTATGGCAAACAAGAGTTTGTACTTACTGAGGTCCCATGGTATTCATATTGCTCATAGTCAAAAAGAATTTCCCGCCTAAAAGGAAAAAAACCCCACATTTGGCTAAGTGGTGAACTACACATTGCATTCAATTAAAAAAATCTAAGCCAGGATTTATTAAATGCTTATTTTTAGCAATTAAAACCAAACAAAAAAACCAACACAAACACCATTACTCCACACACACAAAAAACCCCACACAAACAAAAAAACACACCAAAAAAATCCTTTGGTCTAGAAATTGTTTTCCTGCAAGCCAACTGAATTTTAGTAGTAACATGGAAGCCACACTGAAATGTACTCAAAGTAAAAGAACAAATTTATTAAACCATTATTTCTCAAATCCCATTTTCTTATCTGATTTGTTCCTGCTTATTGCTATTGACAACAGTAGGATTTTAAAAGAAGAAAACAGAAGCACAAATTTCACTCTAAGATAGAAAAAAACAGAACACTACAGCTACTTAGAAGTGGAATAATGCACCTATTGCTAGTCAGATTTAATAATTACTATTTACAACTATTCTCCTTTTAAACATTTTATTTTTATACAGTAAATCTCTCAATTTTCTGAATAAAGTTAGAACTAAAGCATCTTGCAAATCAAGCAGCACAGTGTCATGCTTTTATATGTTTGATTTTAATCCAACAATAAGAAAAAGATATAAGCACATAATAAAAACTAGTTAAACACACCTGCGTGCCTCCCATTCCCGCCTCTGCCTTCTCTTCATTGTTCTCTGTATTACATCCTGTAAATTAATACAATGTTAAAAAGCTGGATATTATACTCCAGTAGATCAGCACCTGTCCAGACACTTGACTAAGTCTTTATTAAAAAGAACACTTATTTCTATTGATCTAATGAGAAAAATATTATCGCTAAATATTTTTCTAAGGGACACACTTGTAAAAAGTCAGGGCATCTTTCTCTGCTAGCAGTTACCTAGCTCTCCTTCACAAGTAAGAAGCCTAGCACACAGTGTTTTCAACACCAGCAACGTTGCCTCCTACCATTTCGTAACCTAAAAATAAAACTGATGAAAAATAGATAGTAAATGAAGTTCAGAAAATTAAGCACTCTGTGTATATTTAAGTTCCATAAATTGCATCAACAGCTTGAAAACTCTAAGAAATCAATAAGATCTTTGTGGAATATTTAACAGATTTGAGAATAGCTGTCGTGTACTATTTATAGATTTTCTTTTGAATTTCTGATGTCTGCTTTTGCTGATTTAGTGCCTTTCATAGATTAGTAGGAAAAATGTACGCTGTTAATAGAAAAATAAAATGAAATACATATTCAATCTGAGAATGTCTTTATAGTCATCTCTTAATATTGTGAGCCTCAAGTGCTTGCTTCTTTGTATGTTATTAGTAGAAAATATGCTACAATTAACATGTGACAAATTTCATTTTTTGTGTCTACCTTACTATACTTTTGTTAATTTACTGGTACAAGGGCAGACAAAATGTATTCCTAATTATCTGTGGGCTTTGGTCTTCTTAAATGATCATTGAAAAGAAGACAGTTCTGATCTAAACAAAAAAACCAAACCTTCAGTGTAGACTGAAAAGCCCAGAGCCTGTGACCAGAGAGAGCTCTTCAGTTCACTGGTTACACAAAGACAGCGTTATGCATAATCAAGTTCAAAACATCTTTTTTTTTTTTTTATATAAAGAGGAAATATTTCTGTGCAGTTCAGATAAACATTTCCTGTATTTGAAACTCTACTGGGAGTAGTAAATTATTGTTAAATCTTACACTTCCATTTGTGATCTAACAGAGCATTATTTTTAAACTCAATTATTATAATTATATAAAGCATAAGCACTATTTTATTTTCCTTCTTTTCTCAACAAAGTAGCAGAAAAGCACCTCTTCAAAACGTCTGCGTTTCTCTGAAGGCTCTGACCCATCACTTTCATTCTCAGAGTCCTCTTCTTCATCCTCTTCATCTCTGAAGATATCATCATAAGCAGGAACATCAAGATCATCATCTTGTTTAACTAACAACTTAATCTAGCAAGAAAGAAAAAAAAGGTATTTTAAGTAAACAAAGTACCTTATTTAATGATTTAAACACATTTCAAATGACAAACAAGAATACTTCAGATACTTTAGAAGAGAAACTAAAAATTTATTTTGGCTGTGATTGATTCATGGTATAACAAAAATACTGCTTTTTAATACAAAGGCCATTCTTATACAAAGTAAGAGTGGAAAAATAGATCCCTTTGTTACAGCATTACTACAAGAATCATTATTTTTTATGCTTGTTAAGGACATGTTGTCGAACCATTTGTGCTTAATAATCAAGTTCTAGGTGCTGCTAATGCTGAGAGATAACACGTTGCATTCTGAAGGATGATCATGCTCTGATTTGTAGCAGTTTGATTTATAGCAACAGGATTAACAGGTGACTACTGACAACTATCACACTGCTATCAGTATATATTTTACTACAGAAAAAAGATCTTTTTTTTCTGATCATGAACATTATTACTGCAAATATCCATTAATATTGCTTCCTGCCCTACTAGCTAGCAGTAGCAGTTTTACGAAACACAGAAAAGCACCACACTAGTCCCACTACACCAGGGGAAGATTTTTGTTATGAAAGAAAAGCGGTTACCTGTGTGTCATTGTAAACATTCACTACATTGATAGGTCTGTGGCTGTCACATACAAAAAAGACAGTGTCTTCTTCAGGCTGCAAGATCTCCAGAAGGTCAACATTGGCACCACAATTAATAAAAACAAAATATTTGAACTGCAAACAAAAGGGAAAAAAATAAAAAAGCTTTTTACTTAAATTAGCAGAAAACACAGAAGACTTGAAAGCACCTTTACAAAACACCCCAGGCACCCACAGTTACCAAAACCTCTATTAACTTTTTGAAAATTGATGTCTCTGAAGAGGAAAAAAAAATTGTAAGACAAAGCACCAGACTTGGAGATGATGGATATCCAATACCATCACCTTTTACATCTCAAAAAGTGTGCAAATTTATTTGACTCTACCCAAATTGTAGCACATCAGTTTGAGCTGATATGAAAAAAAGTTTGTTACTTGTATGTTAAAGCTTAACCACTGTTTTTTCGTAGCCAATAGTAATAATTAGTTTTAAAACTGACACTTTAAGTCGGGAAAAGGAAAGAAATCATGCCTCTCTAAGATAAGCTGCAATCTAAAATGTTTCCCGTGTTTTTTCACCTGATCTTTATGCTCAAGAAAGGCAGTTTCAAGTTCTTGCCATCCAGATACTGGGACAAGTGTGTATGGCACATGATCACACTGAAACAAAGCCTGAAATGAAGCAAACAGTTGTTAGCAAAGGCAAGGGGAAACAACCTCTTCTACAACGCTATACCATGCTATAATTCTACTTCATATAAATCTTTACCTTAAAGACATCCCAAAATTCATGTAGGTTTGTAATCTGGGAGTATGATTAACTGGCTTAAGTGTCGTAACTCATGGGAAAAGTAAATTATAAAAGCAGTTTAAACTTTTACCCTTTCCCCACTTCAAACCTACTAAAAGGATCCCTGGGTGTTTTTTCTTCTACTATTAACCTACAGTGACAATGAACAAAGACTTACTTGGAGTATTTTACAAGCACATAATGCATCAACATCTGAAGCAACAAGAAGGAGGACACGCTGCAAAAACA
>WYDI02013710.1:25559-40335 GCA_009867235.2 Psittacus erithacus
ACTTACTTGGAGTATTTTACAAGCACATAATGCATCAACATCTGAAGCAACAAGAAGGAGGACACGCTGCAAAAACAACAGAATAACAGTATTAATCTAGGCACCAAACCTAATGTGCTGGTGCATAAAATGCATACACCACTATGAGACCAGAAAGTAAATTTAGGTAGATAGCATCATAGGCATAAAATAGGATCTCTTCTGAAAGGACACCACAACCAAAATTAACCAATTTGGATCTCTGTAAATACGAGCAATAAACAACTTCACACCACCAAAATATGGCATCTGCTTTGATGTGGTTATTCAGACTCCTATGAAGCACATAGTTTTGAAGGCTCAGCCCTACAACTTTTTATCGTGTCCAGAAAGACCTAAAGAGCCTTTCAGCACGAGAGCTGAAACAGTTTTGACTAAAGAAAACCGGTGGCAAAAGTAGGGGCAAGGCAGCTCTTGAAATAACCTTGATTTAGGTAAAATGGTTTATCTGGTGGTTCTTTATTCTGGGGTCTCGGTTAAAGATTTTGTTCATAGGTGGAGCAGTTGAGGGAAAGCCATTCATTTGCACAATCCATAACACAGTTTTATAGGTAACAATAGTAGAAGATTGCCCAATGAAAACTTTACCACTCCAGTGTACATATCCACTCTGAACAAAGTAAAGCAAACTGTGAGGTAAAAATGAAAGCGGACAACCTGGCCGGTCACAAGAAAAACAAGAGAAACCGCAAAGAAGACAGAACACAAGATCCAGTGTCTGGGAAAAGAAAACATCAAAAAGGTAAAATAATAATTAAAAAACACATGAAGAAAAGCCCCAAACCAAACAGCAAGTAGCTCTAGAGACGTCTTGGTTAAACAAAAGATCCACAACACCGCCCAAAGCACTCGCGGCGGCTCTGGCTCACGTTTCCCAGCCCGCGGACACGTCCGGGGAAGGTATTTTTACAGCCTCGGCTGACCGAAGGGGCCGCCTCCCCCAGCGCTGCCCGCGGCCTCAAGTCCGCCTAAGAGCGGCTCTCCCACCACCCTGACAAGGCGGGAACCATCAGCCGCCACAAGCCCGTGGAGCGCCGGAACACCTCAATCGCCGCCGCCGGAGCCAGGGACGTCCTGGCACCATCCCCGCTCTGCGAGGCGGCGGGAAACGCCTCAGCCCGGCAGGGAGCGGCACGAGGGGAGACGCCCGCGCCCGGGAAGCGCAGGGTGACACCAGGTCCCGGCCGCAGGCCGCACCTGGTTGGCGATCACGTCGTAGAAGTCCCGGCGGCAATCAGAGACGAACATGGCGGCAGCGGGAGGGTGGCGGGGAGACGACGGAGAAACGGCGGCAGCCGCTGGCGGCCGCGACTCAAACTGGGCGCCAAATCAGCACCACTTCTTATTGGTCTTCTCCTCACGGCTCTCTGACCAATGGAAAAGGGGCAGTCCCTCCTTCGCAGAGTGGATTGGACAAGCTGCCCAACCCATTCCGGGTCTTCGCCAATGACATTAGGATAAAGGAGTGGCGACACGCGCGGTTGGCCAATCTCTGGCGTAGCTGATCCGGAAGCACCGTGCCGGCTCTTGTTACCGTGGCTGCCATATTTGCTGCGGGCGAGCCGTTTGCTCTGCCATTGAACGGGGTCGGGCGAAGAGGCGGGCGGGATCCCGTCAGCTCCTGGTGGCTGAGGAAGCGCCGCGTGGCCCCACAAACCTTCCACAATGGCTCCATCGAAGGCACCACGATCCCTTCTTCCGCCCTCACACGGAATGGCCGCCCGAGGGGGCGGGCGCCGCGCGGCACGCTGGGAGGGGCAGCGCGGCGGGGCAGGGCCGTGGGGTGGGGCCCGTGGCGGCGGCCGGGGGCTTGTCACGATAGGGACGAACGAGAGCCCGGGCTGCGCCTTGGCTGCCGGTTCTTGCGGGGAGCTCGGGCGTTGCCGCTCCGCGCCTCAGCGCCACCACCATGGTGAGGCTCGGGGAGCGGCCGGGGGAAGTGTTGAGTCACGGCGGGCGAGCGGGCGGCTGGGCCCCGCGTTCCTTCGCTGGCTGCTCGCTCGCGAAGGCCGTTTGCGAAGGCAGCGAGCCCCAGGCTGCGGGCGGGCGGGTGTCGGTGTCTGTGCCGCGATTCGCCGCCCGTGTGCGGGGTGTTTTGGGCAGCCCGGCCAGGCCGAATGCGTTGCGTCCATTTTGTGTCGCCGCGCAGCGCCGGGCGCACAGCCCTTCCCGGAGCCCTGTGACGGGAGAGACACCGTACGTCTCTTCATGTAGTTCTAGCTAAACTTCAGGACGCGGCAGTGAGCGCTGTAGCACTTCAGTACGCTGTCGATACCTATTAATGCCGCCTTCGCTTTCTGTGTTTTTTCCTCCAGTTCTCCTTTAATATGTTCGATCACCCCATCCCTCGGGTTTTCCAGAACCGCTTCTCAACCCAGTACCGCTGCTTCTCAGTATCCATGCTTGCTGGACCTAATGACAGGTCAGATGTGGAGAAAGGCGGGAAGAGTATGTGCATGTTTTATTTTGACTAATAACCTGTTGGAAGGGTGTTTGTGAATAATGTCAATACAGCTTTTGGCCTAAACTCCAGAAACCTTGTTGAGCGGCGCGGAGGTGTGCTGTTGCCGTTGTGGCTGGAGCTAGGAGAGCACCCTGGGTGGGGCTTCAAGGAAGAAGAGGGAGGGTTCATCTTTTATCTCATTATTCTGTAATTAGCAAAACTTACCAAGTGAGTCTGGGTTTATGAGCGTTAGAGGAAGACATTCTTCTCTTTTAAGGTCTCTCATTAAAATCTCGGATCCATTATAAGCCACAGAAGTTTCTCATCAAAGACTTCCTCCCCTCGCCCCCCTGCCTTGTACTCAGCGCGAACAAAAATAATAGATTGGCCAACTTAATTTTCAAGCTGTCAGACTAATCCTGCCTTGTTTTGACTTGGCATTGATTAAAGAGAACCTATAAGCCCAAGTAAATAAAATTGCATTTAGGAAATGTTTTCTTTAGTACTGGGTATTGTGAACACTTGTCTTCCCTTTTTTCTTTGCTTTTTTATTAAATTCTGAGCTCTCCATGCCAGCAGATGTATTTGTCAGGACTGATTCTACTGAAATCTTTGGCTCAAAAATTAATTTGCAGGAGATTTTAGAATCTCCTTTTCTTAGGATATTTTAGAGAAAGGACTGATAAAACTGTATATTATATACTCTTTTTACAGACATACTTTTCCTAATCTTACATTCTTATTCATTTTTGCAGTAATTATGCCGCCATCGGCTTTGGATCAACTCAGTAAGTGAATATTTTATTCTGGAATAACAACATAAGAAATGTGACCAAATGTGTAAGAAAATACCACAGTATTTTAATTAAGTCTGACTTAGGTAGAGGATATGAGAGTAATTAGTTCAAAATAGGTATTTCGGAAGTATTTTGTGTGTCAGAATTAATGGGGCTTGTCTGTCTTCAAGTACAGACATCTGAAGTGTTGGACTACCTGAGGCATGAATCAATATTTAATAATAGCCTACTCAGTATAATAGTTACAGTTAATCTAGTAAATTCTTAATCTCAGCCTGCTTGTTCTGGATGCTATTGACTGGAGCAAACAAAATTAAAGACAAAATAAATTACAGTTAACTTTGAAATGGGGGGAAAATAGATAACTGAATCAGTGATGTAAATGGTCTTTATTTGCCCTTTTAACTAAGGTTCCCCACCCCAAGTTTTAGCCTTAATAGAATTTCTTTGAGGAATTAGTTTATTGAGGTTTTAATTTTAAAATAGGCAGGGCCTCTTAAAACTCATTAGGTAGGAGCTACCTGATGTTACCACAAGGTCATAATAGTAACAGATCCCTCTGCGAATACCTGCTGTCTGACCATCTCTGAGCTTGGGGAGATGTGGAGAGGCACTTAAAGCTGTAAGTGCGATGGTGATACAATATTTGTATATCTGCATTCTCTCTTGGATTTATAGTGAGCAACTGGGATAATGGCATGAGGGGAATATTCTCCTGTAGTGTGGCTCATTCTCTTGCCAATATTCTGTTTCTGAAAGCTTCAGAAAGAGCTTCAGTGGCTCTTAGCAGATAAAATTGTTTTCTTCTTTCTCACCAGGCCGACTTAATATCACTTACCCAATGCTGTTCAAGCTGACCAATAAAAACTCGGACCGAATGACACACTGTGGAGTGCTTGAATTTGTGGCTGATGAGGGCATATGTTACCTTCCACACTGGGTGAGTTGTCTCAGGCTGAACTGCCAAAACCTGAAGAGTAGGATTAGTGAGTTGCCAGTTTAATATTAAAGAGGCAGAATGTTTCCTGAAAGTGTCTTTGCCAGTCATGTTCCTACAACAGCTTTCAGTCACAGCTCAGGTTCTCCTCCATGAGAGTTTAACTAAACCAGCAAAGCAGACAGCTTTTTAAGATGCACCTGACTGTTCTTCCTGAAATTAAACTGTGGCAAATTGGTGCCTTTCCAGGAAGATGGTAGCCCCAGCACAAATGAGTATATGCAAGGAAAGAGCATTAAGAAGATCAGTCATGTTAATAGTGGTTTGTGTCTTTGTTTTCACACTTGCAGATGATGCAAAACTTGCTTCTGGAAGAGGGAGGCCTGGTGCAAGTGGAGAGCGTTAATCTTCAAGTTGCTACTTACTCAAAATTTCAGCCACAGAGTCCAGATTTTCTTGACATCACCAATCCCAAAGCTGTGTATCCTTCCTATTCAGTTATGGAGCAGGGGACAAAAGTTTTTTCCCAAATTTGAATGATGAAGCAGAGCTAGCTTTTCAGGTGTGGCTTATACTCTTCTAGTAGTAGGTAACTACTACAGCTCCTGCAAACAGAAAAGAATGGAGAGCTTATGTACAGAGATGCTGCCAACTGCTGGCGCAAAGTGTGCCTGCAACGAAGAAGGATGAACCTTGAGTTGAAGTCCAATGAGTTTGCATGTTCCTTTAGAAGAACTTACGCAGCCTAATGTTTACTAAAAGGCTATTTACAGTACTGATGACTTTTAAATGACATTTGAGAGATCAAGGATCAGAGTTGTATAGTAACTTTGAGGCTTTGATGTTGCATTGAAAACAGATGTATCATCTTAACGTACTTCAAAGATTAGAAAATGCATTGAGGAACTTCGCTTGTCTAACTACTGGAGATGTTATTGCCATCAACTACAATGAAAAGGTACAGTATACAACACCAGTCCAACACCAGCAGGTTTTGTTTGGATGCATCAATTTGAGGAAACAAATTCTGTTCCATGTAAAAAAGCACACTGTATTTCAGTAGGCTGTGACCACATGAGTACATCTTGTGAATAGATTTCATAGTTGAGTATTTTTGGCAGCATATGTGATCACTTGGGATCGTAGTCTAAGCTCTGTTGTTGAATGTTAGTGCTAAAACAATCAACAGAGCTATGAGGTGTTTGTGAGAAGCAATCTCAGATGGTAGATTTTGCAGTCAGTTTTCTGTTGGAGGAGAAGAGGGTCAGTTAAGTCTTCTCCTGAGTTGCTCTTCAGACTGGTTTTTGATTCACAAGAAAATAAATTTTTGTGCTGTTGATAATTTTAAAGTCTGTCCCTTACTTGTATTGTAAATTCATAGTTTGCTTCTAGGAATGCAGATTAAGGTACAGTAAGAGTGTAGTAAGTTACAACAAAAAGTAATTTCTTTAGCTCCAGCATATAGCAGTCTTCTAAGCTAAAAAATCTTTGCTTTCAAGTTCTGTAGAGACTCTGCATTATTCAGTCCTCAACATAAAGAGCACTCGCTTCCATTTCCTGGAAGCTGTCTGAAGGGAAAGGTTTAGATAGGGTTTTCATGTGTATAAATTGAGCTGTTTCATGTGCAGTCTTAAAATACTCATTACTGTTTCAGATCTATGAGCTTCGGGTAATGGAGACCAAACCGGATAAAGCTGTGTCCATCATAGAATGTGATATGAATGTAAGTTGAAGCTGATGTGGAAAGTCTGCTTTTACTGTGCCCTCCCAGAAAGAGAGGGTGTCTTGTTCAGTGATAGCACTGTACACTGAGCACCTCTGATGCTGCAAGAAAGGTAAGATCAGATGGGACATGGAAGATGACTCATTTGACAGTACCCCATATGTCTTTGTAACCACAGCTGTGGTCTGGAGCTGCACTTTGTGTACCATCAGGTGACTGTAGTGCCTAGAATTTAATGTTTAGCTTCAATGTGTTTTATAATCTGAGTTTTATTTGATAGCCTTGTCTTGATTCATACTCCAGTGATGTTGTATGATGCTGTGTTACTGCACTGTTTCAATTACATGCTAAGATTCCATTCCTAAGAGGCTTAGTCTTTTTAGTTCTGAGTTAGAATGTTGGGCAAACAAACCTCAGTTCTTTCTAGATCAAATTGAGTGACAGTTTGTGGAATTTTGAGGAATAGCAATATAAAGATTATGATTAAAAGAAAAATACCCGTCATGCTTATTTTCATGCTTCTTGTATAAATAGGTGGATTTTGATGCTCCTTTGGGGTACAAAGAACCAGAAAGAACTGCACAGCATGAAGAGACCACAGTAGGTTAAGCTTCTGTTTTTCAAAAATCTCTTCCCTAGAAGTCAACCCTGCTTGTGATGGGGCAGTGCGCAACAACATATTTTTTACTTCCTGACAAAACGAAGACTAAACTTCACTTATCAGATGCATTTGCTTGTGTTACGTAGGAGATGATTGTCTACTAAGTGTTGTTTTGGAAAGGGATTGTGGTGAAGTTTTGTTTGGTCAGAAATACGTGGAACTGTTTTTGTGTATTCTGCATATCACAACATGAACAATGAACTAACCAGCTTTTCCCTCGCAGGATGTTGAAGCAGACCACAGTGGATACGTGAGTGACGTAGGATTTCGTGTAAGTCCCTTATTTCTGCTAGTTTTTGAATGTTGCAGAATGGTGAGGGAAGGTTGTTCCAAACAACTGTAAAACAGTAGTACCTATTCTTAGAGGTGCTTATCATTTAATTGGCAACTAGCTGCGGGTGTTACAGCCAGTAACAGTATGACTTCCTGTCCTTAAATGGCAGTTTTTGAATGGGAGACTGAAACATACTCCTCCACTCACAGTCCATCAGCTTATATGTACCAAGAAGAAACATGCTGAAACAAGTAATTCGATAAAAGTATAGTAAGATTTTGCAGAATACAGTATCCCTGTGCAGTGTTCAAATACAAGATATGGTTAAATTAAAACTCATTCTGTATACGCAGGCATTTTCTGGTTCTGGGAACAGACTGGATGGCAAGAAGAAAGGAGTTGAGCCCAGTCCATCACCTATTAAACCAGGAGACATTCGAAGGTATGTCTGTGTTCAGTTGTCAGCAAGTAAAGGATCACTGTTTGAGTGCAGTTTATTTCCTGCTCCTGCAATGTAAACAAGCTATTTTCATCCTAAGTTTGCATTTAGAAAATAACCTAATATTTTAGACTGACTGGGAGGTCCCTGACCACTTAAGATGTAGATCCTAAATTAATGTTGCTAAACCTCAAGTTATATGGAAGACAAATAGGGAGAGGCAGCAGGTCTGGACTGGGCTGGATCGAGTGATGCACAGAACCCTGCTGATGCACTCAAGTGAAATGTGGCAGAGTGGAATCTTCTCTGAGTTGGGTGGATAACCAAAGCCAAGCCATGTGTGCATTTGTTGTGGGGCAGGTTTTTGTGTGTGTTTTATTTCCTACAAGGAAATTTAGAAATTCAGACTTGGTGAAAGTGTGCAGGTATGTGGTTTCTGTGGTGTCCTGTCACTTACACTTGTCACAATGAAACTTGAACCCTTGTGGAAAACATGTCTGTGGCCCTTTGGAAACCACAAGCCACATGGAAATGTGCCCAGAGCCAAGCTGCTCCAGCAGCTCCCGTATCTGATCATTTACATCATGCAACATGTGCCTACCTTCAGAAAGTAATTCAGTGGTTTAACTCTAGAATTACTTGGTAATGAGAATTAGCAGCGGTGTTGGTACAATATTGAAAGACATAGAATAGGTCTCCCTGTGTTCATTTGGATGAAAAGTAAAAAACTTCTTCCTTACCATTTTTCTGCTTCTTTTCCAGAGGAATTCCCAACTACGACTTCAAGATTGGTAGGATCACGTTCATTAGAAACTCGCGTCCGCTAGTTAAGAAAGTCGAAGAGGTAAATCAAGTTGCATCTTTCCCAATTTGCACAGAACTAGAACACCAGAGCTGCTGCCCAAGTTTATGGTTCCTCTCTCCATACCTGATTCTTCATTACACATTCCTCTTAAAAAGTGGTTTGAGTTGGGTGAAAGCAACCTCCAATATCCTTGCTTACTGATGTGAAAAGATTGACCTGATAAAAGTTTAATAAGCCAGGCCAGTTTCAGTTGGCTGAAAAGTCCCTGAAATGCTTGTATTTTGAGGGAGAAAGTGGTTATTAAGTAGATAAAGGACGTGAAACGTCCACAGTCAGTTGCTGCTCTGAGGGAATGTTCTTTCTAATGATTGTTCAGTTTATATCATGCACAAGCAGTGAGCAAAGAGGTAACAACCTTTTTCCCCTCCTTCCTTTTTCCAGGATGAATCTGGAAGCCGGTTTATTGCCTTTTCAGGAGAAGGCCAGTCCCTGCGCAAAAAGGGAAGAAAACCCTAAGTTGTGGTACCTTTAGTCAGTTAGGAGGAAAATAAAACAATTGCAGCATATCGGATCTTAGTTACTGCAGTTGAGAGGAGAGGTCGTTTTGCACACAGGAACACTTACTGATTTGGTTTCATGTTTAAAACTGGAGTTGTTGGACTGTCTTAATTTTCAGTTGGAAATTAAGTTGAAAGTAAGTTCTAGGAATTCTGAAGGAATGTTTTGTATGTGTTGTAGAGAGGGTGATGTTGACCTCGGATAAACCTGAGAGGTAAAACCAAGCTCTACCTTACTAGAAGGCCTGTTCTTAAGACTGTATGCTCCCCTTTTACATACTGAGCAGTGATGGCCTCACATCACTCTGTGCTTGGTATTTTCCTCCCTCTATATGTATTTTGCCACAATTTCGGGTAAGCTTTTTGGTGTGGTGTAAACCAAAGCTGATACTTTGGTGTTTCGGACTTTTGTGCAGGGACTCTGATCTTAGCTTCAGGTGTTGGGTTATAAATCATTCTAAGCAATCTCCCTGTAACTGCTTTTTGTATTTATAATTAATAACATGCCTTTTTAATAGTTCAGATAAAATAACGTACTCTCGTTAGCAATCTCGTGCCGCATGTAGCGAGAGGCAAGGCGCGGCTTCGCTGCCTGGTGCTGGGTGATGCCAGGAATGCTCCGGGCAGCCTTTCAACGCTGCGTGTCGCTCCTCAGCGTGGTGCAGGCCGTGCGCTGCGGCCCGGGGGCGAGTAAAGGCTCTCCGGTGACCACCGTGCGCCCCGTGCGCTGATTCCCGGCACAGCGAACGGGCTGCGCGGCGGTGGGGCGGGACTTGGGGGTCACGTGGCATGCCGGGAGCGCTGCCTAGCGGCCAGCCATTGGCTCACCGGCCCTTGGGGCGGGGAGAAGGGGCTTGCGGGATTGTGTCGCCCGTCGCCATTGGCCGGATCCGCGGATCTCGTCGCAAAGAGCGGCGGGGATTGGTGGCGGAGTGGCGGCCCTCAGGCGGGGGCAGTATGGCGCACGGCGGGAGCTGGAGGGTGAGCGGGGAGGCGGGGGCTGAGGGCGGCGGCGGGGGCCGGGCCGGCGGCGTGGCTTAACCCGGTCTCTTGTCCGCCCGCAGCCGCCGCGGTCCTGCGAGGACTATTGGTGGGAGTGGAAGCACTGCCGCGGGCTGCGGCACGCCTTCCACCACTACTACGCGCACGGAGAGCTGCCGACCTGCGACCGCTGGCGGGAGGACTACGAGGCCTGCCGCGCCTGGGAGAAGGGCCGCGCCGCCGCCGCGCAGGTACGGCCCGCGCCTCCCCAGCGAGCCGCAGTCGGTAGCGGCCGCCGCTGTCCCGCCCGAGCCCCTGCGGGCACCGTGTCCGGGCTCTGTAGGCAAGTGCCGGTGAAGAGCAACTCCGCAGCCGCCTGTGGCGAGGGGTGCCGCGGCCGGAGAACGGGGTGGGGCTGTAAAGGCGGGTGTCTGCTCGGGGTGGTGGGTAAGATGGTCAAATATCCCGCAGGAGCGGTGTCAGCGTTCTGTGAAAGCTCTTGATTTCAGCTACTCCAGCGTTCCCTTCCTCATAACGACAGTGGCTTTGTTACGGGCAAAAAGTATTCCTGGGGCATCCAGAAATGCTCCTCGCCACAGCCCCCTGAACACTGGGGAATGGGAGCCCTTCAGCACAGGCTGCAGCATAACTCAGCCTTTCAGCTACATCGAACACTTCTGGCAGGGATGGTAGGACATAAGTGGCGGTTTTCTTCATAATGGAGGAGTCAGAGGCAAAATGTAAATGTGATGTAGTTAACAGCTTGTATCCTGGCCTGCTCAGTATTTGGTGCTTCTGTTTAAGTATGATAAATTTCAGGTCTTTGTTTTTTATAGTCACAGCAAGAAATAAGCTGTGTAATACTGGAACATCCACCACTGTAGTGGTAATGTTTTTGTCTTGTACTTCAGGAAGCTTTGTGCAAGAGTGAAAGAGCTCGAGTCATGGAAAACCAGAAGTATGCTCCAGTGTGGACACTCAGGAAGAAGCCACCCCCTGACTGGTATCTTCCACTTGACCAAGACAAACCAAATTAGTGAGACTGCTTTGCTGTGTTTGGTCAGTAATGCAATACACAATGCACACTATGCTGCGTATTTTCCTGTTCTTCCATGTCATACTGGAACTATGTAACTGTAGCTCTGCCCTGGCAATACTTCAGTGCTCATTCAAAAACAGAGTTCACTTAAACACCCTCTACTATTTAAAGGGAGAACTAAGGTGCTTAATTTGATTCTGGTCTCTTAATGCTGTCTCATGCTTTAGGTTTTCATTTCAGCACCTCCCAACATCAGTGCATACATGATCTAGCTCCTCTTGCTAGGCCAGCACCTTTTCCCCTTGCAGCAGGTGTTGTGCACCTGTGGAACAAGGTGCCAGATGGGAAAACAGAACCAAGCAGGGACACCTCCCTGCCAGTTCGGGACAAACACAGCCACTGACATCTAAAAGATACTTCCTGGATTTGTGACGGTTATGGGTTGAGAGCTTCTTACCCAGTGGGATGAAACTGCGACCCTGCCCCTTTGTGGAATGGTTCTCTAATGGGTGTGTGTTGATTGTAGTACTCAAGCTTACTACAAAAATGAAGGTTTAAATGGATGGAGAGAAATCTGGTCTGATTTAGGGCGAACCCTTACAAACTTAAGTGTTGTCTGGCAATATAAAAGAAAAAAAAACCAACCCAACTCACTTTGACTTTGTCACCGAGTTTTCCCTCTTAAATGCAAAAGCATTTCACTGAGGTCTGAAAAGGAAAGCAATAAACAATCAGCTGTTAACTCCCTTCTAGTACAGATCCCAATACGATGACCATGACATTGTTTACTTGTAGCATGGGAATCTTCCAAATAATGGTTTATGCAGAACAAAGAAATGCTGCATGGAGGGATGAGAGAAGCCCAGAAAGATAAAACACTCTGTGAAATACCACTTTGTCTTGCTGCAGCATGGCACACGTATAAGGCAGCGTAGCTTTGTTGGGCATCTTACTACTGAGATCGCTGTTTAAAAAACCCCAGCCAAACAGATGCTTCATTAATACGTATTTTTTGCAGTCTCACACCTACAGTATTTTAACCTACAGGAATAGTTCATCGTTATTCCATTCTTTCCTCCTTCATCAGCCGAGTAGCTCATGCCAAATGAGCTACAACCTCCTCCATCACTGCGTGTACACTTTGGTGATATCAACACATTTTCCTTCAGGAGGATCGTAGCCAGGGAGCGGTGGGGTGTAACTGGGTCCATCTCTCTCAAAGGGGAAAAGCCCCTCATCTCGCCTGATTGCTGCTTGATACAACTCCTCGGATTCAAGGCGCAGTTCCTTTAGTGCCTCTTGCTGAGCTTCTACCATGCTCTGAATTGCTTTCTTTTCTGTGTTATCTTGTTTCTGCTTAAACAAACACCACTTTTTCATAAGTAAAACTCTTCTTTCAGTCTCCTCAGGTGACTGATCAGGAAGACTTCGCACCCTGATGCAAAGTAAAACAACACTGTCATAAAAATAGCCTGCACCCCAAAGAGCAAATCAGAGCAAACAACAAACTAACCAAAAACCCCACCACCACCATGAAATCCCACCAAAGCCAGAGAGTGCATTTCCTTCATACAGTGTCTGTCTCTGGGGTTTTCCAGTCAGTCCAACAGGAAATCCATGTTACTGCTTTTTTCCACTACTTCTAGCAGTGGAAGCAAATAGAAGTTATTTTCCAGGGATCTGTCTTGGTGGAAGCAGACAAGGTTTTGTCCCAAGGCTGGCACTATGTTGTTGTTTTGCAGAGAGAGAAATAAGTGTTTCTACCATTCATGCAAGCACACAGTGAAACACTGACCTGTTGCTATCTGAGTACTTCACCGGTGTTATAAAATCCTCAATTGGAATCAATTCTGGGGCAGCTTTTTCCAACTTTTTTATCTTCTTTTTCACACGATCCTTCTGTGCTTGCTCTCTCTTCACATCCACCTTCTTCTTCTTCTTCATTGGTTGTGCCCTACAAGGGAAATAATGGGTGTGAATGAAAGAAGATACTTTTGTCATTTAATTACACATCAGCAGCTTTCACCTCCACTTTCGTTTTTTAAGGAGTGTTCCTTCCCATTGCTTAATTTGGTCTCCAATGAGGTTCCTGCCATGAGCTTTATTCAAGTAATGCAGTTTTCCAGGTGACAGTAGCATGTCCTGTGAAATTTGCTGCAGGGAGCACTGTGCCTGCCTGAGAAAAGCAACCTCTAATTTTGTGCTTAGCATCAGAATGACTTGAGGAAGTGCCACAAAAATGGAACTGGAATTGTTCAGGTGCAGCAGAGCGGGTAACAGGTTTATCTGCAAGTATTCCTGTCCTCCCACATTAAAGAGGAGACCAAGTGGTTTCACGCATCCTTCTAAAATTCCACACTTGGAACCAAATTCAGGCTGCAGATGTTGCTCTGCTGTTGCACTTCCACATGCAGATCCAGTATTCCCAAGGGAACGTACGGCACACTCCCCAAACACAGACTAAACCCTCACAGTGGGTCTGTGGTGGGGTATCGTTCCTGCCTTGCAGACTGAACAAACAGGTGCTGTGGTGTGAAGCAGTCTCTCTGATGGTACCAAACAGCAACATGAGTATTTTAAGTCTAGTTGCATCAAAATAAAACAGATACCAAAGTGTAGCCTACACACAAATGCAGCCAGTCCAGTGTAACACTTTATAGTACAGTATTTTCCGTTCAAGGCTTTCATTTGCATTGGTGCTCAAAGGAGCACAGCATAAATCTGAATTATCTCAAACCATGTTCTGTGGCTGAGGAAGCAAATACACACATGCATCAAGTGGTAGCTGCACAGGTTACCATTAAATCCTCAGGAGGCCGACAGTCCTCAACAACTGTTACTGACAGTCACTTAAAAGCAAACACCTATAGTTAAAAGTTAATTTGGACTTTCAGAGATCTGCATTTCCCTATGGATGAAAACAGCTCCATATAACTCCATGGAAGTTGCACTCACCTCATGGGGAGCAACGCCCTGAACGCCAGCACCGAACTATGCCAGTGACTCCCTCGGGATGGAACTGCTTGGGGCAGCCAGGAACTGAGGAAGGAAATGGGACATAAAGCATGAAGAGAAGCTGACTGTGATGCCACTGATTCTGCACAAGAGCTATTTATTAGTTATAATAAATATATATAGTTGACAGTTGTATACAGTTATATTTTGTATATATATATATATGAATCACAACACTGGGTTTTGAATCATCTTGGCTACTTAATTCATGACAGTATACAGTGTGTGCCCGGAGATGATAACCTCACACTCTTCGGTGGCTAAACTACACTCAGAACGAGGGCTGTCAGCGGGGTGAACCCGCAGGGCACCGACGGGTGAAGCAGATACAGCTTTAATGATCAGCGCAATTCTGTTCCTAAGCTCTGGTATGGGCCTCTGAGGTGCGGTTTTGCAGGCAGAGCCCGCACCGTGCACATCATGAGCGCCGATGCCGCTCCTCACGCCTCGGCGGGCGCCACCCGAACAAGAACCGGCCCCGGGGCCCGCGCACCGCCTTCAGCCCGGAACCAGACCCGCGGGCAGGAGGCGCCCGAGGGGAGGGCAGTGCATGACCCGAGCAAGGGGCGCTCCGCGGGGCAGTGTGACCGCCCCGGCCCTACCTGAGCCGGGCCCCGCACAGCCCTCGGGCCGCCGCCGCCATCATGGCTCCAGCGCAGCGAAGCGGTGCGCCCGCACAACCCCGCCGGCGGCGCTCCGACTGCTGCGGTCCCGGTTCCGGCTCATAAACGTTCCGGGCGCGGGGCAATGGTTTGAGGCGGACCCGGCCCCGCCCCGCCCGGCCCCGCCCCGCCGCCATCGCCGCTGTGCGCCCGACAGGGGGCGCCCGCCCATCCGGGCGCTCCCGCCCGCCCTGGAGGCGGGGCGGCGGTGCCTCGCGGGATCTCGCCCCCCGCCGGCCGAGGCGGGGGAACGCCGGTGCTCGGGGGCGGCTGTTTCCCGCCGGGCCGGTTTGGCGGTTGCCAGGCGCCGAGTTCCGGCGTTGCCGGGAGCCGCCGGGAGCGGAGCGGGGGATGCGGCCGGGCGGCGGCGGCTGCGGCAGGAGCGGCGCCGGGGCATGGAGCAG